>JAQGAV010001069.1:0-23737 GCA_034691345.1 Phasmarhabditis papillosa | reverse complement strand
TCTAATACTAAGATAAAAGAAACTAACCATTCTTACTCTGACCCATTCAATGCATTCTTCCACTCGGCTGAAGCTAGAGGTTCTGATCGACTCAAGTCTGGAGGCATTTTCTTTGCGTAGGGTCTCAGTACGGACTCCAAGTCTAACAAGAAGTTGATTAGTCAGACGGTCCAGATAGGCAGTGCGGCGTTGGTGAAGACCGTACACTCTGTAAATAGATAGTTAACATAATAAATAAATGTGGTCAATCGAATAAATATTAAATATTATATTTGTTATAAAAGACTACTTTTAAAGATTTGAAGTGTATTTGATAGTATTTCATATTATGTATGCTATTCTGTTAATCGAACATATTTTGAACTATCTATTCAAGTCAGTATTTATAGTATTAAAACTGCTCGGATAATTGTGCGTCCTTCCAGTTATATATTCGGATAAAGTAAACTTACTGTTTGTAGAAGTCATTGGCTTCTGGGTGGTTCTGTGCCTTTAGTTCATTGACATCTTCAAAGAATCCATCAATAGGTCTTTCCAATACATTCAAATCATCAACAATTTCGTTAACGAGACGTTCAATCTCGCCAGGACGCGCGGTGTCCACACGAGCTTCACAGTCTTCGATACCTAATAAGAATTGGTTTTATAAGTAAATTTAATAGTTTGTTACTTGAAAATAAGGGCAAGTATCTTGTTAAATAAAACTGAATATTGATAAGGTATCTACTTTCTAGTCTTTTATACTTACGATGTAGGATTAGATCCAGTTTTTCATTGGTGATTCCGATTCCTCTAGATAAACGACTGAGGAGATCGTTGATGTTTTCCTATATTAGAACAATCAACTAAGTTTATTGCATAAATTGAATATTATTGAGATTTTTTACATTCTAGTTACATTCACAATACAGCGTTAGTGCTCTTTCCACATTCACAAACAACATTTATGTTAGATTACAATTATTGATGCCGGATTACTGTAGCTTAGATTCATAACCTACAGTAGCCCAGTCCTACTCCTTCTACTCTCTTCTTACCTGATTAATAGATGTTTCATGCAATACCGAAAACCTTCTATCTATAGAATTGAGAAGTTCGTTCCATGCACGGTGCAGCGCCGGCGTCGTTAGCTCGCTGGGTATACGGTAATGTTCTGTTCCGTGCAGGGCCCGTTCCAGGTAGTCAAACACCGTTGCATTTCGGTTCTTTTCTTCCAGTTTAGGTGGTAGATCATCTTCTCTGAACCTTTCGAGCTCCTGGATTAGCTCGTAGGCGGAGTGTGTAAAGAGTCGATCATCTACTAGGTTGGTTGCTCTCTTAACCCATTCTAACCATTCTTGTGCTTCTTCTATATACTGATCTTGTATAGGCAACAACTATAAACGGACATCACAATTATTGTTAGTTAACACATACATATATTAAAACAATATTTAAGTATTTAAGTATTACATAAGTAACAGATTGTGCGCAACACTTCCGAAGACCTGGTTACATTTTATGGAACATTTCAAAAAGATTTTCAAAATCTAGGTCTTCGAAGTATTTTCCGAACAATCTGAACCTTTACATACTATTCACCAAAACACGACATAAGTTAACCACCATCACCAAACAAACATTCATTCCGCAAGCAAACAATCTTTTTATAAACGTATTTCAACTGTTTCTACTTTAAAATATGTAAAACAGCGAAATTGTCAATGGATTGTTTTCTAGAATGTTGAATTAAGACTTTATTCTCTTTTATTGCTAAAATAATATACCTTGGATAATTCGGGTAGATGTGGTAGTGCTTCATAGAGAGATGCTACATATGTCATGATACTCTTCTCTTCTGGATTCTTATCCACATCTTCGGCGTCAAGTAGTCTAGTGACTCCGAATTCACGTTCAGCTGCGGCGAAGGCGTTGTCCAAACGTTCAATGTTGGAGACCTTCTCGTCGCTGATCTGAAAAAACGCAGTTTTCTGAGGTTATTAAGTTTTTTGCTTGCTTTTGGGTTTGGTTTGAAGTGATTCAGACTAAACATTAAATACAACCATGATATGGTTTTCCTGTTTTACCAAAAAATAGAATGGTAAAATTTTAAACCTTTGAAATTCTAGGAGGTTTGATTTTCAATCACAGTCTATGCTTATTCATTTTCTACCCACAGCTATAGTCCATAACAAAAAAAATACTGCTGTGCGGTATTGTTTAAGGTTTCATAAATCGCTCGTTCTGCGGTAAAATTAAACTTCCATTATATAGTTCGATGCGCAATTTTTTGTTTGTTGTCAGAAATATACTAGTGTACTAGTTTTATTTTGTATCATGTCCAAAAAAAGACAAATACGCAATTGCGGAAACCTATGTATAACACCGCGCTTTGAGGTCTTTTGTTTGTTATAGACTATAATTTATTTCTTAAGAATCGTATTTTAAATCCCCCTAAATGATCAAATCGTGTTTTGCTAATCATATTTACATAATTTTCCTACGCATAATTCCCTATAAGTGTTTTCGAAATAAATAAACCTGTCCGCCGTGGATAACATAATCATATTTGGTCATTTGTACGCAACCCTTACCGACTATTTTTGATCCCGCCTAATTTAGACGGCTGCGTATTGGGTATATATCATCGGTTAAATGATCGAAAGAAAATGTTATAGAAGAAACTACTGACCACACCCTAGATATAATAATACTACAAAAAACTATGTAAAATCATAAAAACTAATAAAATTATTAAGTTTTAACACTTTCAGCTACGTCTTTGCCCCCACGAAATTTGCTTTTCCCGAAAGAAACTTTCGCTCTGGTTAAAAGTAACAACAATAATTCCTATTGAAGAAAACGGACCCCATGGTTGAATCACCCCTCGCCCCAACAAGGTCTGTCGGCTTTCTAGCCATCTTTTCCAACAATTGGTACGATTTCGCCAATCGTATGAGTAAGCAAAGAGTTTTCAATATAATATCGAAATACTATTCAATATACTTGTGATTCACAAAAGAAATATCGAAATTGTTCAGAATTTTGAAGAAATTAAACACTTATACGAAACGTCATGAATTCTGTCTAAAACATTACACAATTAACAAGATTAACAGTTTGTTTTTTTCTACAAAGATACAAAAACGTTCAAGATATAGTCAGCGCCAAGAGTAATGAGTGTAAAGAATTCAACGCTCGTCTGAACCCCTTTTGCGAGCACGCGCCAGAATCTGGCAGCTACTCGGTGATAAAAATCCTACAAATACGCAGGCGAAATCCATTATTACTCTCGGCGCTGACTATGAATGTTTAGTTTTAGTAGCGAAATAGTAAATCCAGAAAGTTCCGATAACATGCGCAGCCATGAGTAGCCAACAATTTATAAGAGATTCAAATTTTCTTAAGGGTGCATAATCTGAAGACTAGGGGTGCGCACGGGCCGGCCCGTGAAATCCACCCCCCCCCTTCTGTGAACCCTCTGCTTACCTTATTCCAATCGATTAGATTAGGTCTATATCTGTGTAGAATAGCATTAAATGCAAGACCGTCTCTCCAAGAATTAGAGAAGTTTTGTACATTAACACGGGGATAACCAGCTGTCGTCTAGAATTAAATTATATTTAAAAATAGTTTACAAAACGTTTAAATTAATCTTCTTTTTGCTACAAGAATTGTATACGACTCTAAGCTTCATTCGGCAAAGTTGAAATCTCACAAAAACTTTCAAAGTCAATTTTGCTTCAGAATTCAGATAGACGTATTTTAAGTGTAAAATTAATAAAGTTTATAAATAATAATAATAAAGTTTTAATAATAAAGACTAACAAACCTTCTTGGCCCATTGTAACAATGCATCGCGCGCGGAGGATGCATCACTACCTTGCAAGATTTCGGACACCTGTAATTAGAATGTTTATAAACATATGTATAAATATAATGTAGATCCTTATAAACAAATTAAAACTGTTAATTTTTGCTTAAGCAAGGATGGATTAGGTGTTCTGTAGGGTTTAGCTATAGCTGATATAGTTTGATTCGAGAGTAATAATGGAGTGTTAAACAAAGAATCTCTTGAAAATGGCTCTGAAAGTATTCGAAATCCGAAATATGCAAAATTTCCTTAACATACGTAAGTAACACTCCAATATTCATCTTGAATCAGACTATAGTTGTTTACTCGAATTGTGAAGCTTTTGAGTCTTCCGAACTCCAGTTCACTCTCAAGTCCAGCTCCTCTAGTTAGGCAACTTTGTGTTCCTTCGTTTAGTAATGCGTTTACTTCTCAATGTTTCTTGATTTATTCTTCCCAACGCAATTACAAACGACGGTAAAAATGAGGAGTGATTGTTTTAAAGGTCGCGTAATTTGATTTTCGATCGTTGGAAAAAAAATCGGTTTTCGAGGAAAGGCCAAAATCATGTGTGTATTACTATAGTTTCATTTACATTAAAAAAGACCGGAATACTAACCCTTCAATGTTATACAGATACGTAATTCACAGGAAACAACTATTTTCTACACCGCTCGCTCATTATTCTACACCCCGACTTCTAGAAAATACGGTTGTGCGCGGTGTTTACAAATAGGATCGCCGGGGGTTTCAAGTAGAAAATTGGACCTCACAGGAGGTTTTATTTAAACGACGAAACATGCATGCACCCTGACATGAAGAAAAAATAAGAAATCGATTTAGTTCTATTAAAATAGTTGAAAAACTTGCGAAACTAAGATACTTTGGGGAAAACTTTGCAACAACATTTTTTTATGGATTTCAGCTGTTGAATATTCTCAAGTATATAGTCGGGATAATGGAGTGTAGAAAATTATTTACGAGCCAAACGAATTGCGTACAAGTAGTTTTCGCTTGAAAATAATTTCCATTATTCGTTTTGAATACGACTATATCCTCAAAAAGTGTGCACAAAGTACTGCAACATATATTTTCGAACTATAAGTATCCAAAAAAAAAAAATTACAAAAGTTAACACTACCCCCTTTCACTGAATAGTTTTCCTTTAGCCGAACATGTTTAAAACAACTTTTGATCCCTATAGAGGAGATACAAAAACCATACAAATCCCATTGCCCCCTATTCAATACGAACATAGACGACATGACCCGGTCAAACTAGGCGCACAAATTGGCAAACTGGACTGTATAACAGCCGTATCTACTTCTTTATAAGTTACGAAACACTGAGTATTTAGAATTGTATATTAAATTTGGTTTTTTCATACATGGTCCTTAATCTTATAGAAAATTAATCTGCTTTCCGTACAGTATTGAACCATTTCATTGTAAACAAGCTTCTTTTGTATATAACATTCTCTCTACCCCATTTGTAATAATGCATATTACATATGTATATATATGTAATGTTTAATATAATAACAATTGTGTTATTCCCTTACAACTGAGAGAAAGGGTTGCGGCCGCTACAAACAGGTATGCCGTGCCACCATTAGATGCCATAGTTAGCTGGCTTGTTGCTGGTTGCGAGAGAGTTGCCAGCAGTATGCGAGAACTAGGGTGTGGCCCCTCCCGGACGGGTCTCGAAACGACAAAAACATCGCCAAATTCATTCACTTTTTGTGTGCATCGAAAGGTAACAAACGAGATTGAACCAACCGGAAGCAAGCTAACAAAAAGGTGTATTTCAAAAATGATAATTAATAAAATACGGTTAGCTTTAGTAAAATGGGTTTGACTGTAAGAGTCTTAAAGGTTGTTTATGATTCATTCCGAAACGCGGTATATCTGCGGACTGTACGAAACTTGGAAGTTTTGAAGGTTTTCGAAAATATGAACTGGTCTAATTGTAGTTAAATCTAAACCCATCTACTATTTAATCAACAATGTTTGAAATCAGTAACTAGAAAACATGGTTGTGAGAAAGTTCCTAACTTATTCCAAATCCATAAACCGGCAGTTTCCCCTTAAGGGCCTGTTGTTCCGGCATGGTTGGCACACTACACGCGGTCTACTGGATACCTCTTCTCGCCTCCGGTATACGCTACAAACAGGCAGAAAGAATAGAAATGGGCGAATTGGCAAAGAACATGCATGTTGGGTCGGTAAACACAGGACGGCAGTCCAACTGGAGTCACATTTACGTGCCGCCACCGTTGGTAATTCCGCACCTCCAGGGGCGAATTCAATTATGAGTCAGAAGAAAACTTAATTATTGATTTTATTAAGAGATTATGAAATTTGTAACGTAACATTATTAATGTAAACTAGTAGTAATAATCTATTCTATAATTAAGACTTTCAAACTGAACTGTAAACTTTTGTTTTATGTAATACTTTAGTTAAGATACCCAAAAACTTCTTTTTTTATAATCAATTCTTGTATCTTTCTAAATTTCGATTGTTATTGATAACCACCACACAAACCCAATAAACTGTCCTAACCCTACAAATTTACTTATTTCTCAACTTAACCCCTACAGATTCTATCAAAATTTGCGTAAACGGTTTGTATTATTGAGCGAGCCACGCCCCTCTGTGTGGACTACTACTGATGCATGCGATGGTATGGCTAGATTGATCAATCAAGGTTATCTCAATCTCTAAATAGAGGTCTCGCCAACCAATAAATAGATCCATAGAAAGCAATAGAAATTAACATATGAACAGTTCTAGGACGAGATAGAGGGTTACGAATGGGAAATGTTTCACAAATTCGCAAGTCTATAAAGAGTTCTATAATAAACTATTAAAACAGCAAACTTATTTCATTATATGTTATAGGATAAGTAAGTTCTAATAAGAAAAAGTCAGAAAACTTAAAGAATATCAAATGTTCCAACCGAATAATTAGACTAATCCGAAAAGTTTCAAAATGGTTCCCTATAAAAAAAATAACAAGTTTTGAGCGGTTTTTAACTATTCAGAAGCTTTTAGCTGCGCGCTAAGCGTTATGGTAAACAAACGTTTCCAAGAAAATGAATGTTGTAGCAGAAAATCGATTGACATTGGAATTTCGAAAGAGTTTTAGTAAAATAAATATTCGAATCTTTAGTGAGGATTAGGTCTAAGGTAGAAACATATGTCAAAAGTATACGAAAATATAAAAATAAGTAAAATATGAACTTAAGAAGTTAAAATAAAGGTCTAAATCTAATAACAAACTGAGTCTTAAAAAGAAAACTACCGTACCTCGCCGTCCCTTCGTTGACTGCGACTTCTTTCCCGTTCTCCACGAGTCTTCTTTACCCTCTGCACTTTACGTTCAAAGTGTTCCCGGGTCTCATAGCTGCTACTCTCGGAGAATCCTTGTTGTTGCGCTCCATGCTGGTGCTGTACACTGCTCAAATGTCGGTTATCATAGGCCATCATCTGGTTTCCATCTCTCATATAACCATTTCCGTTTGGCATCATAGGTCCTCCAGGTGGGTAACCGTTTCCAATATAGCCATTTCCTTCACCTCCACGACCACTGGATTGGTATCGCTCCTCATAATGAGAGGAACCTCCTCCACCACCGGCTCCGCCGGCTCCTCCAATTTGCTGTTGATAACTGCTGGAGCTGCGTTGGCCTCCGGAGGATTCATGCTTCCGCTCAGCCTTCTTAGAATAAGACTTGATAACTTTGAACATTGTTATAGTAGATGCGACAAGTAACAGTAATATAGATAGTGTTGCTAGACTTGTGGGCGCATTCCACACGTTGTCGTAACAAGACGCGTACGGATCGTAGATGGGTACCCGCCCTTCTAGAGGCGGAGCCTCCCCCCAAACACCGCAATGATCGTCCGCCGCACCGCGATCATCGGAGGCCGCCGCGGGTGCCAACCAGGGCGCATTGGGTCGGCAACAGTGGCGAGTTACCGGCCGGCCATCGGCGCATCTGAAGCCGCCCTGCTCACCGAAGCTGTCTGAGGAGGTAGAGGGCTCGGACACGTGTCCGTACGTAAAACTGCGGGGTTCAAACTTATTTTTGTCGGGTTTAAACTTCTTCGGCATAATTTAAGAATAAGTTTGGTATTTGAATATAGCTGGTATAGAAGTTACTTATAACTTAGTGTTAGAATAGATTAGTCTAATATAGACTAGCTAGTAAAAATATAGTCTAATTTCTAGTTTCGAGTCAAGAATCGGAAAAGTTTGGCGGTGCGGTTGAAAACGCCTCTTCAAATATAATAATAGTCTTAAATAGATAAGGAATGGGCCTGGCGAGGTGCAGGCGTGAAATGAGCTAGCGATGATGCGAATCAGTCGGACCGCCGTGTTAAATAATGCCTGTTGTGGCTAAAAGTGACTGTAGAGCATGGTTTTGTGCTATATCCATATATATATAATCAATAAAAATCAGCCGGCGTCTTGCTTGCAAAGACAAATTATTATTCTTTTTATGGCTCCGTTGAATATTCAGTCAATAAACCTTCAGTCAATTGTAGAAGTTTCTTCTAAATAGTACAAAAGCTACAGAAATAGAGGTCCAACTAGGAATACAATTGTTTTAGTTGAAAATGGGGGAACTGATAGTTTTAATATGGGAATCATGCTCTAATGCGAAGTGTAAACACAATTGCTAATTTTCAAATAAGTGCAATTGGCGCCAAAAAAGATGAGCCAATAAACACAGCTGCAACTGATAGTAAGGGCTTATTGATAACTGATGGAATAGGGAAATTACCTTTTTCTGAGCTTCCTTTGAAGACTTTCAGACTGTTTTTGTAATTTTTCAAAGTCACAGACATTATGCAGACCGCTGGTAACTGCAGGTATCCGCTAGATATCTGCCGCTTCCCAGTGGATACCTGCAAATACCGGCAAGCCTTACAGGTATCCGGTGGTAAAATTGCAGGTATCCGGTGGACCAGAGTGGCACAATTATAATATTCCTAGTATCATCTTATTCAAAAGGTTGGGTCTACGCAAAAACTAAAAGTTGATTGCATTTTCAACCAACTTTTATATCTTATAAGATTTTCGATTAAGTTTATATGTATATACTTTCTAAAGTGAATAATTAAGATCACGTGCTTTTGATTCTCTGGAATTCCTGGTATTTACTGCACAAGAACTAGCCAGCTACTATCAAATAACTGGCATTCGGTCTCTGTCAATTATTATTGTTATTATGTATATTGACATATTATATTTATATTTACGTTAATAGTAGTGGTTAATTTATATCAATTATGGCAGAACAGGATACAGTCTATATTGTATGTTGCCAAATGGAAATGCATAGAATTCCAACAATTTGGTTTTGATTTACAAGTTTGTAAGTTTTATGGAGTTGTAAAGTATTATGGGTTTGATTTTACTAAAATAGTTCACATAGTGTACTGCAGTGCCATGGAATTGATCTTTAAGTTCAAAATGACTGTTGAGGTTCGATTCACTAGATGTATTATGTTCTATTGTCTTTGCTATCTTCTCTTACATAGTCCAGACCTCTCAATTTTCGGCCCGGGCCGAGGTTTGTAGACAATGGTGTAGACAGTTTTGGAGAATATTGTGAGCCCGGCCCGGACCGTTGAGAGGTTGGATATAGTCTGCATCAAAAGCTAGGATTCCAACGCAGAGTCCTGGGACTCACCGTTGTTAAATAAAAATAAATTGAAATTGTTGCACTCGGATCCTAGTCTTCAAAGTACATTCATTTTAATCTAGCAACGCCTCTCTCCCAAATACAACGCTGCAAACCTAGCTCTTGATATAGACTATAGTATCTATACACTCCATCTTTAAATTCCATTTCTAATTTATGCTAAACTGCGGTGATTAGTGGTTGCGTAGCGTACGCAACCTTGAAATCTGCCCGCGGTGGCCTAATCATTTCCATCTTAACTATACACAGCATAAACTTTCTCTCTTATGATGATTATGCCTAATTAGAATACAACTAATGTTAGCTACAACTGGATCAGAAAGGGGACAGATCAGCTGATCTAAAAGAGATTCAGTGCTAAATATTGGTCTTCGGAAGTTTTGGTACATTAACAAATGTATAATTAAAGATATAATAGATTATTATTGTTAAACTTCGTCTCTCGGTTATGAGATATTCACGGACGGAACGCGGGCCGAGATTTGGACAGTTTGGCCAGGGTTGACCAGTTACCACCCCTGTATTCTCCTTAACCACCAATAATTTATAAATTATAGTCCATCTCAAGACCTAGGTTTCCAGCGCGGTATCACTAGCAGGGTGCAGTGTTATAAAAAAGAATGTAAAATCGGTCGAGGTGGTGCGTTTTCTCCAAAAGTACATTCATTTGCTCGTGATACGCATACTGCGCTGGAAAATTAGGTCTTGAGATAGACTATATGACTCCTAACTTTGAGCATTTCAGTTTTATTATGTTTTTGGTATGTATATTACATAAGATGCCTACAAAACTGTGAAAGTATTCTCCATGTTGTTCAAAACTATATTGGAAGAGCTTTACCATTCCTAAAATATATCTATCTTTTGAGAAATCGTTTAAAAACAAGCAATTATAAATCATTCTAACGCCCCGGAGTGATGTATTATCTTAATCCAGGAAGGTAATTGCTAGAAAACCGGTAAAACCGAATATCTTACTATGGTAGTGACCTAGTTCAGTAAACCTCTTAGCATATTGAATTTATGAAAAAGAAATGCATTGGAACTAGGGTGTGCTAATTATAAGGCAAATGTTTTTAAATTAATATCTTAAAGAATGGGAATACTTGGCTTTTTAGAAAGGAATTTTGTGATGCTAACCTTATCGCACTACGAAGCTCAATTTCAATATTATCAACAATTCGAACTATGTTTTCAGTATAGGAATGCTATAGAGTCTGATTCGAGAGTAATAATGAGTGTTAAAAAAATAATCTCAGTGAAAATGGCTCTGAAAGTATTCGAAAACCGAAAATAAACGCAAAATTTCCTTAAAATACGCAAGTAACACTCCATTATTCCTCTTCAATCAGACTATACCACAAACTTAATCACATTGAAGGCTCCATGAAACCCTTCATTAGTTACCAACCTTAACATAACTCCAAGTTTATGCTACCTCATAAGCCCGAAAAATCGTATGTTTATTTCAAAAACTGTTTTTCTCTAAAAACTTGGTATATTTTTGTCGATTATCACTATAATAGACGAGAACATCATTTTGGGGAGTGGCGCTATCGACCTGCCGTGGGTTCATACCGATCTACATCTCGTTTCCTTCAAAACCACAAATGATAAAATAGCAAAAACAATAATATCTGGGGGATCAAAATAGTAATTTCAATAGTAAAATAACTTATTGATTAGAGATCTTATCCAGAAATAATCCTTTGAGTGTTCTCAGTACAGGTATACAATCTTTATGGAAAATTAGTTTCATTCAAGTACTTTGTTTCGTGCCCCCGAATACTAAATGTTAGAAAGGAGTCGACTCTGCTCAGAAGATTACGGAATGAATGGCAGAAACACTGCGCTGAAGACATCTACTATTATTCTGTGATAAGAGTGATACAAGAAATATAAAAAAATACTTTGTTTATCAAAGAAGTCCCATTAACCATAAGTTCGATAGTATAACCTTTACAAAACCTCTATAAACTGTAATTGTATATACAGTCTTCTGATTAACTAGACTTAATAGCTATATATCTATTTCTTACCACATATGCCTTAACTAACTTCAACAACTTTCAAAACTTATATTTAATATATTTGAATATAAAAAATCTTTATATGATTCAATATTTCTCAACATTTTTTGTTGATGATCAATATATTTTGTTCAAATGGGTGTGTCTACTGAATGTAAGAAATTGGTTATATTGCAACCATCATTCACAGAAACGCCTACTCAACCGAAATACCGTGTAACCACACCCAGATGCTGCTCAACAATAATGTTAAGAAATAAAAAAAAAAAGAAATAAAAAATATGACTGGGGGTTTATAGAAAACAGTCATTATTCGAGCTTGAGCTTTAATAAGGGTAGAGTTTGAAGGTGCAATACCTATTATAGTCCTTTACAAAACCTAGACTGCAAGCGCCGTTTGTAGTTAACGTGCCGCGAGGACCGGCTTCCCATTCGAAAGTGCAATTTTACTCGGGCAGAATTGCTCTTTCCCTTATATGGCCGGTTATAGCAGCACGTTAACTACAAACGGCGCTTACAGGTCTAAGTATTAAAACAGACTATAAATCTGTAGAATCAACATAAATGCGTATATAGTCTGATTCAAGATGAATAATGGACTGTTACTTGCGTATTTTAAGGAAATTTTGCGTATATTTTCAGTTTTCGAATACTTTCAGAGCCATTCTTAACGAGAATAGTTTTCAATACTCCATTATTACTTTTGAATAAGACTATACATTCCCAATAGCCTAGCTGCGTCAGGTTACTTACAAGCTTTGTCAGCTCAGAAAAACTGTCTCCAAAACGATTTACATACGAAACTCATCAAAACCAAATCTTTGTCTTGTGGATACCTAACCAATTTCAATGCAAAATACCCATAAATAAACACATTTCTCTCGCAAGTTCACGTTTTGTAATGGCAATCATTCTTCATTCTACCATATGTTTTCTAACTGTAAACTTGTTCATTTGGGTGGAGCAATCTCGAAATAGTATCACTACTCTAAGGGGACAAACTAGTTGTTGCCAATTGTAGTAAGTATTGCAGTATTTTAAGAAATAGAATGTTTTGCGAGAAAAAGAGTTTCAAAATTGTAAAGATTGCGAAATAAGTTAAAAAGAAAAGATACACAGTGATTTTTTTATCAGTTCTTTCTAATTGGAAATATTGGTTTAGTCAGATTCAAAAGTAATGAGTCCTTGTATGCTGCGTATTTCGTCATTTTTAACTCTACACCTGCTGGCATTCTACGCGCGCGATATCAGCAGATTGCAAACTTGCTTTCGAAGTGCCTTACTCAGACAAAATGTTGCAACACTCCTGCTTATTTTAGTATATGTTCGGAATGAACTTTTGAATCCGACTATATTGAGTATCGAAGGTTTTACAAAACACAGCATGTTCTTTACTTAAATAGCAAATGCTACTCGTACTTATGCATAAAATACTATTTGGCCAAGTGGAAATTATTATCCTAATGAGTCCTTTAATAACTGTCGGATGCATTTCAGCTGATAATAAGCTTCACAGCACTCTAAGCGTTACCGAGCACTCCTTGGAGACAACTGAGCCAGATTTTGCGATATTTGCCGGTTTATGTATTAGATTAGCTTTTGGACATGTTAGATTGTGAACCTACCTCTATTTAGGACTATTAATTTCTATTAAATCTTCGTAAATTTAAATTTAACCCAAATAAAGTAACATCATTAATATTACTGTTATCCAACAAAAGTATTCAACAACATTTTTGCTTAATAATAGTCACGCGCCAGTTTCCCATTGCCTAGGTTCATTTCTCTCGAACTGATTATGATACCGTTTCAAGCCCATTGAATGAACGCTGCGCCGAGCGAAACGCGTTCAAATTCTTTTGGAAATACTTCCAGTGGTGTTTTCCAATGGAAAATACCTTCAAATGGAGTTACTATTTTAAAAATACACCTAATTCAATGGTTCAAACACACCTTTGAGTAATTAAACTTGTTTTTTTATAGCTGAAAACTACAGAAAACCAGTCCATCCTTGCTGAATAAGTTAAAAATGTTTAGTGAAATGGGTTAACTTAAAATAAGCTAAAGAGGATAACTAGACTGTAATGGAGTGTACACTTTTAGAAAAAGAAAATGCTTTGGACTTTAATTTGAGGTGGTCACTCTTCCATGAAAGTTACAGTTAAATAATACAGTTGATTTTAAAGCTCGAACTTTTCACTCCATTCACTGCTTTTTAGTTACCCTCTTCTAAGGATGGGACTGGACGACTCGACGATATCAAAATTCCCGATCGAGTCTGAAGAAGTCACCGATACCGGAACTGTTACCGGTAACCCCGTGTACTTTTCCGAGTCAAGTCATCCCTCCCCATTAGATGAAAAGCATAAGCATTAACCTGGCTACTGGCTCTTCGGCTTCCGTTAACCACAACCACAGAGTTTCCGGTCGAAGTAACACTACGACCTTCTACTACATGATGTGTCTCACGGAGCAGTCTCTGGTGCTCCTCAGCCTGTCTCTGTTTTATTACGGAGACCTGGAAGTTTAGAATAATAGTCCATATCAGTCCCAGAGTTAGTTTGCCATTTCCCTCGACGATATCTTCTGGACGGATATTCACTAGTTTGATCTGAAATAACATTGTTACTGTCTCATTTTTTGAATCATATGTTCAGCATATTGATTCAGAAGAAGAAAACTCTAACACCAAAGCTTTCTAATTTATCCAACATTCCGATAGGTCAGCTTTTCTCGCTAGTATTGTTAATGATTAAAGTTTTTTACAGAAATAGAGTAAAACTTAAAACTTCACTCTGGTCGACTTGGTACCAGGAAAGTACCACTGGAACCCAGAAATACCACTGGGTACGAGTAAATACCACTGGAAAATGCCTCGACATTCTGGGTTCCAGTAGTACTTTTGCTCGTATCCGGTCGTTCAGAATAGTAAATATACCGTGCTAAACAAAATTACACGTCCATTTCTAAACACTTTTCCCTTCAATATTTCCTAAAACGCAACTTGCTCGTAAAATTACGCCGAATAAACAACATCTGTATTTTTGAATTACCCTCTAATATTATTACTTCTCTAATTCTAGATCTACAAAATAACTTACATTCCGCCTTTTTAAGAAATCTAGACAGTATTGCACATTCTGAATTCGGTGAAATCTCGTGTAGCCATTTTCACGATTCTGAAAACAACCAATATTGATTATAACGGTATAACTTTTTTTACGAAACCCCTTCCTAAACCCCAGCTGGACCCTTCATTTTGAGTTAAAAGAAAGCCTATCGCGTGAATAGTCTCTATAAAATCTTTGGTAGGTCAAAAGGCTACCGCAGCTAAGATAATTGTAATTGATCATCTGGTGCTTCCCTTAGAAATATGGCGCGATTGTCGGACCAATTAGCACTAGAGCATCAATTATAATGTCAGATGTAGAAAACTGTTTTATGTTTTTTAACACGCCTTTTAATGTTACAAAAAGTCTTGGAACCACTGCTCATTGTCAGTAGTTCCGAAACATTCTTACAGTATATTACTATAGAATAGTCGACGGACGGATGTCATGCAATTAAAGGACTTCGAAACCTCGTAGTCCTTTAAGAGTTTAAAAATGCGCTTACAGGTGATTTGTGACAGGTGATTAATTCTGTCACAATAAATTACACGTTCAAACATGAAGACCGGCCGTCGACTATAGTCAGGTAACCCCTAACTACTTTATTTCTATGTGAAATAACACTAAAAGTTGTTCTGAGAGGTTATACATTATATAGTCCACAGCTTATAACCTATAATACTTCATTTTTCGGGTGCACTAGGAATAGTTGAGCTGCTGGTTTCCCAAGCCTTCTACAGCTACGGGGAGTCGAACCGACAGCCTCAAATGCTTGCGGATTCAGAGACCGCTGCTCTGACCACTAGACATAATCACCCGCTAGGTCTATCATAAGTACTTTATATAGTATGATTCAAAAGTAATAATGGAGTGTTACTTGCGTATTTTTATGTAATTTTCGTATATTTTCGAATTTCGAAAACTTTCATAGCCATGTTGGGCGAGATTCTTTTTTAACACTCCATTATTATTCTCGGATCTTACTATAAATCCTAAATGAACTTACCAGTCGTTCGCCTGTTAACGCTTCTAATAATGCTATTAGTTTGTATCCATCTTTTAGATCAACAAATAGATCATCAACCCGTAGTCCGGCCTAAAATAATCCTTATATAATTGGTATTAGGGTTAAACACTATATTCTACGGACAAATCTGATGTAGTTTAAAGGTCTATTTTTTATAAGGCGAGGGCACAATTATATCGGTTGCTTGTAGATTTTCTTTCGATTTCCGCGCTCCTTCTAAATTCTACAGTACACCTTTGCAAACGTAATGGTGATTTTGTATAATCTTTTAGATTATTCTTTAAACTTTGGATAATGTGTAATTTAACTGTAATAACTGGAATTTGTACTAGAATGAGGGAAAATGGGGGAGAAGTTTTATTTAAACTTGAAGCTTCCATTTTCTTCTAGAAATTCCCTCCTATTTTTGCGGAAATTGCGCCAACCTTCCCCCACTGGCGCCTTTCATGTGCACAAAAAATGTGCCGCTAGTTTTTAACAATACACGCATTTAATTACAATAACGGAAATACGCCGCCGTTGTGCAAAAGACGGCGCAGCGGTGGTCTAAAATCACGGACTGTGCGGTGCTGTTTTGCCTTTGTTGGCGGTGCTGGCCAAAGCAAATAGAATACAGCTTTTTTGATTTTAACCGGGAGAATAGTTGATTCAAACAATACTTTAGTTTTATATAAAGAGTTATAAAGTAAAAGATAAAAGAGCTTAATATCATGTTTGACAGTAATGTGCTGCTTTCCTTCAGAGCAAAAGATGGTTTGTAAATTATTCTTTTGAATATAAACTTAGATTTGACCCCTGAACCCTAAAACGGCAAAAAGGTGGTGACTCTACAGATAATAAAACATAAGCTTTTATTATTTTAATATATATTATGTATATATGAATATAAAAACTATAAAAACTCTTTAAAATTCGTCAACCCTTCGACTAAATGCTTTACATCCCTCATATAAGCTTGCTAACTATCCTATGAGGAAATTGCTGCTTCAAAAAACTAAGCTACGCCTCCGCGGATTGAAGCATAGTGAGCGCGGTGTTTGTCAAAATAAGCCAAAGTGCAAACTTAGAAGCAGCGACGGCAAGTACCGCAAGCACGGTTGTTGGCCATTACGCCAACTACTGGCAACTTGCCACAACTGGCAGGAATGTTGCTGCAGAAGCTAGGCAAATAGAGCATTGTTTTAGAGTAGATGAGGTAACTATAGAAATAGTTTAGAAATATTTGTGCAATAAAATTGTAGTTTACAGTTCATACAAATGTTCTGTGATTCGAAATTAACTTGAGTTTACTTATTTATAGGAAAAACCCGATATCTATGCATTGTCGGATTCAAAAGTAATAAGGCCGTGTTAATAAGCATGAGCGTGGCAACATTTTGTCTGAATAAGGCAGGGCGAAAGCAAGTTTGCAATCTGCTGATACTGCGCGGCCTTATTACTTTTGAATCTGACTATATACTTCGAATATATAGTTTGAGTTCATTTTTGAGCATAGTCCAGAGAAATGTTGGACTGAACATCTGTCTATTTGTTAAAGTCTTCAGAATTACCTTAATCCCAAATAATGTTGCTTCCTGTTAGCTACATGCCAAAGTTTAAACTTAAAAATACTCCCATCTTTCGAAACTTTTTGTTCTCTCACAATTTTCAAAAATAAATGTTTTTGGTATTTCATCAACCCCAGGTTAGGCGAAATACAGTTATGACCCTGAATTTACTCCAGGATCAACGGGATAATCCCTTATACTATAGATTACAGAAGGACGCACAAGGTCCTAGCACGAATAACTAAAACATGAATAATGCAGGAGGAAACGGTGATACTGTGAAAGAAGACCTAGATTGTGGCTGAATGCGTTTTTCGTAAAATATATAATATTAAATTTAGATAGTTTCCGTTCAGACATCCTAGGTTTCCCTGTTTTTTCGCGACTATCCGATTCTAGAACCGACGTTGCTAACTATTTCCGAACGCCAAAACGACCGGTACGGAAAAGGGAGGGGTCCGTTATTTGGTTGTAAATCATTATTGAAACAAACAAATATTCTGAATGTATAAATTTGGCTCAAAACCTGCTTTCTTAAGTCACTTTGTACTCCAGACTAAAGTTCAGATAATTTCGATCAATTTCGAAAATCTATATCTCCTCTCAATTTCGGACGGTGACACTTTTATTGAGTTCTTAAAAGATGTTCGAGGTCACCACAGAGGCAGTGTCTCATGGCTATTTGCAGTTGTTTTAGAGTTAGAGCGCCGTTGCTGCTAGAAGGTTAGCCGTGGAGCGCAGAAGATTTAAACCGCAGATAGGAACAGCGTTCTGTGAGGATTGCCATAGATCTACAGGGAAGATAAGGAAAAAAGGGTCAGAAGACCAAACCAATATTATGGAAAGAAGTTTTCCAAATTTAAGCGTTTTTAGATTGTAAGTTGCCAATAAATAACAAACAACAATTTTGCAGTTAAGTGTGATGCAAAGTAAATTCCGAACGGTAAGGTGCACCGATTACTGGATGAACTGATGGCACATAATTATAAATAGCTCTCAGAAATCTAACTAACTTATATAGTAGTGTGATTCACGTTGAATAATGGAGTGTTGCTTGCGCATTTTAATGAAATGTTGCCTCTATTTTCGGATTTCCAATACTTTCAGAGCCATTTTCAATGATATTCTTTTTTTTAACATTCCATCATTACTCTCGAATCAGACTATAGTGCTAGAATAAAACGTGTTCCAAAAATTTTCTTTTCTTCATTATTCTTGAATTCACTATCAGCTATCGCTACTACTATTATTGAACAGCCCCTAATACCAAGAAGTTCCGTCATTGTTTCATCAAGAACGGTGTTCGACCCTAAGTTACCGAAACTGTCAATAAACTCTACTCCGTTCATTTCGAACTGCTACTGTTCTCATAAAACTCGCATTTCGTGGCTACTTGCCGGTTCATTTGGCCAGACAATAAGGTCAGTTGAGGAAGAAAAAATGGCGCGAAATTAAATAATTGGAAGGTAAAGAGGTTACAAAGTCGGTGGACGGAGGTATTGTAATCGAAGATTGAGGTTGTGAAACATACAGTCTGTAACAAGAAACAGGCTACAAGGTGCGGTGTTAAACGACGGCTTTCGCAATTGCTTGTTACAGACTATATCTTGCAATTGACTTTTAAGAGATATTTACTTTTAGGAAAGACAAATAATAAAGAAGCGAGCCTTTTAGAGAATAAAGTGTTGAAATTAAAGATTTTTTGGACAGTGTTATTGTTTCAAAAACGCTATAAAAACGACTAGTGCTTCTACAATTCCCATGAATACAACAAATAAGAAAATCAATCAAAAGTAATATTTTTAATGTTTTCTATTGATGGCTTACGTTGTATGCTAAAATAAACATATTCTATTCTATTCTAAGGTAAGGCTTAGTTCGAAAGTATTAAGGCTCAGTTTGCTAAATCAGTGAAATACATAAACTGCCGATGTGGTTTCGTAAAACATGATGTTTAAAGGCGCAAGTTTAACAAAAATATAATAGGCATAAATTCAAAGACATTAGATAGAAAACAAAATAAAAAAACATTTAAAAACATTTAGAATATATAAAAAAAGAAGAGAACTCACCTTAGTCAAATGCTTATTAACCCATTTGGTAAATGTCTTCTTTTGAATAGTATCACGTTCATCTGAAATAAACAAATTATACTTAAACTACGAGATTATCCAAATATTCCACAAAGATTAAGAAAATTTAGCTACTCGAAGCTGAAAATGAACTCAATTCTGTTTTGAAATCAACCCACAACCACTTCCATCCAAATACTCCCAACTATAGTCGGATTCAAGATGAATAATGGAGTGTTACTTGCGTATTTTAAGTAAATTTTGCGTATATTTTCAGTTTTCGAATACTTTCACAGCCATTTTCAACGAGATTCTTTTTTAAAACTCCATTGTAAGGACCGGGTTGCATTTTTACTACCCCTGACTATTTTTTATCCCGTTCAGTCCCTCAATCCCCGCGGTGGTCTAGCAGATTTGACCATAATATCGCTTGCTAAAAGCAAACACACAAATACATTACAAATAATCAATGTCACCGAAATATCGATTATTTTAGAAATCAAAATACATTCTCATATGAAAGCGAAGATGCCGTGTAAATAATTAGAACCCTAGATTTCCGCGGAAATATTTCATTCAAAATAAGTATTCTCAATATAAGAAAAACATAGTTTATAAAAAGTTAACCCTCTCAACAACTATAGTTCGTTTAAAAACCTAGACTGCACGCGCTGTGAGTAGCTATCCCGTAATGGTGTAAAATATTGCCTTCCACAGTTCTCTCGCCCGAAGAGAGGGGAGGCATTTTCCAGAAAATTTGAAGGCAAAAATTTAAACCACTGCGGGATAACTACTCACAGAACGTGCAGTCTAGGTTTTAAAACAGACTATAGTTGTCAAATTTGTTTCGCGAGGTTTTAAATCAAAGCAACCATCATAACTTCCACAAACCCACCAATATCTAGCCTGTGATACCAAATACATCTATTGTAACCCTCCTTTTCAACAAATATATTAGTATTCTCTCAAACTTCTTCAAATTATACATTTTCCCTTAGAAAAACGCCATAACTCGTCACGAACCATTTAACAACGACCCGTTTTTCGTTCAATATTTGTTTGGTATAACAAATCGGCCGCTATTGTATGCCTGTGTGTGAGTGACCGATGCGGTCAGATAAGGGCGCTCCGTTGCCAAAAAAGACTCTGACCCACTGCTAAACCACTCGACCAACAAAATAACTAAACTGTGAGGTGGCCCCCTGTTGAACAGAACAATTTGCAATAGAAAACAGGCGCATTATCAATAAAGTGTTGTTTTTAACAGTAATATGAGAAGTAAATAGAAATTAGTACAACTAATTTATGAAATTTATATTTTAGTTTTAGTTTTTCTTAAATCTTGAGTCACAACATGGAAGCATAACTTCTTATTGGAATCTTTTCCCAGCATCAGTTGCAAAAAGTACGCCATTCTAGTTTTATTATGTATTAATAAACGTCTAACTCAGTGGAAAACATATTTTTCACTAAATATTTTATCTTTTTTGGTCTACAGCATCGAAAACAGTTATTTATTGTAGGCAATATAAACCCATTTACATTGAACAATATGCAGTTAATCGGATATGCATTATACGCAATTGGTGCAGTGCTAAATATGCCGTTCGCGGCGTTCAAAAAGGGCAATAATCAGTGAAATATATATAAAATATACATAGACTGTAACAAATATATAAATCCATTTCCTATGAAGTTAAACTAGAGTTTAGGTAGGATTTTTGGTTCGTTCATTCCTACAGGGTTGGGGAAAGGCCGGCCGGGCCGGGCCGTTTCTCAAATTTTCGGCCCTGTCTACAAGCTTGGTAAATCAAAATCTATATTCAAAATAAACAACAATATAAGAAACTACGATTATTGTTTTAAAAAATCGTTATCTTTTTTTACCTTACTATTAGCTTGCTCTATGCTCTATGAGAAACCTAAATTTCACACTGCTCCCAAATACGCAAAGCCCTCATGGAGTGACATAAATCCTTGATATGGCGTTGTTTTGACATGTTATTCCTTTTGTACGCATTTTAGCGTGTGCGGAGTGGTCCGACCCGAATAAAATGATTAAACATGCGATTATACACATTATTATGATATATAGAAATATTGAAATCTAGTCAGAGGGGTGAATCAGATGGGAAACTCTCGATATTAGTTCAAAATTAACAAAGAACTGATAAAAGGAAAATGAAAAATGAAGAGAAAAATTCTTACTAATGTACAAAAGTAAAGATGAGTAGGAATAAAAAATACGATATAATTTTCAAATTTGCAGATTTGCGCCAAAAAACGGCCCAACATACAGCTGGAGCCCCGTAAATCACCAAGCAACGTGTAAAAGGGCGCGAACACCTAACGAAACAGAAAACGCTAGAAGCCCCCCGGAAATCCAGCAATTTGAAATAGAATACTTCTAGTAAGTAAATATATAAGAAGAGTAAAGGAATATCAATAAATAAGTAATATAAAACAAATTTGTGACCCCCAGAAACCACAAAGCTAACTTAAATAGTGTATAAACTGTATTTTTGAAGAAAATTACAAATTCTAAAACCACAAACCTTTATGTCTTTCTCTGTTACTCTCATAATGTTCTAGAACTTCGACTTCAGCCGAATCTGCGGCGTCAGAATGGGGCGTAAAACCCTCAGAATATGAGGACATAGTGCCCCAATCGCATAAAATGCGAACTGGCTTTAAAAATAGAAATAAACTGTCACAAAAATACTTTGAAAACAATAAGAAATCTCTACAAAAATCAAATGTTCTCGAACTTTTTCCCAAAAAACTGGTTATGAATGACGAATTATACGAAAAATATACTTAAAAACAGCTTTTTTGCACTAAAAACTTGAAAAAACAACAATTTGAAAAGGTTGAGAAAGAAGGAAATACTCAATTTTTGTGAAAAACAGTGTATAAAACCAAATTAGACTAAAAAATAAGGAACTTTAATTAAATTAAGGTGCGAGGCTAGAAAACCAGCCGGACCGTCTCTCTCAATGTTGCCGGAGGTATCGCACAGAAGGGGGCGGGGCCTAGCCGACGAGAGAGTGCGCAGATCTAGAAGAGAATGCAGACAAATACCGACACAGACACGCAGAGCCGGCGTCCATTGCACCTGTGAGTTACAAACACGGCCCTACTCATTTATTGTCACTCCAGTCAGAGTGACTAATCTGTATGGGAGGGTCGAGACTATATCAGATTACAGATACGGGTGGTCCGGAGAGGTACGGAGGGTCAGCATGAAATGTTGATCCCAGAATGAAGCAATAAAAATAAGGAACACGGATCCAGAACCCATCCAGATAGGCTGCTAGCATTCCCTTGATTCTGGGACAGCTTCTTGACTCTTATGGTTAGAGGAAATACGGAATGTTTTTCCAAAGAAGAAAGTTCTAGACATATACCTTCAAGAGCTTCTTTATATAAAACAAGATTACTTTAATTTGCCACTCAATGATTCCTTATCCAAGTAACTCTACTATGTGCATACAGAGGTCACCCTACGCGACCTGCCAACCTCGGTAGGTCCACGTGGATCAATGGTGCTAATCTGTTTTACGGTTCGGTTGTGCGGCTGTTTACAGTAACAGAAAGAAGGGGGTAATCAAAATCGGTACTTATAGGTAGACTAATATAATCTAGACTTCTCCAAGTCGCTTAGAGTTTTATTGACTTTTACTTTTCCAGATTGAAAAGTAAGTTCGGATCATTAACTATTCCAAGATGTTCGAAACGCTGTTCTGTTCTGCCGAAGAAGCTTGTTTGATCATTTTACCAATAGTTTCGTTTCGTCAAAAAATAGTTTAACACCGTTTCCCTTAAAAATGAATGGCTGTTCTCTCCTAGAAGACCCTTTGTCTCTTTTTTCGCTTCCATAAACATTAGGGAATCGGCGGGGCCTAACCGGCCTGCCACTGCGGACTGCGGAATACGCTGTTAACACTGTAGCTGCTGGAGGTGACTGTGTTTCGGCAGTCGGAAAGGGAGTGTTTGTAAGAAGATTAAGAATAATCCAACTGAGACAACCAACACACTTAAACTACAAGCAGACATGCGGCACAAAACTAGTGAGAAATCAACTGGAAGTGCAGGAGCAGGGGTTATTTTAGAACTCGTTTGACAAAAGCTCGAAGTTAATAAGCTACTATTTGTATTTATGAAAATGGGTTGTAAACTTTTTTTAGCTTGCAATTGGTTTTCTGATAACAGTAAGTGAAATTTATATGCGAAATTAAAACTTCAAAAGATAGATTAATGAAAAGTTTCGCAACAGTTGCAATGTCGAAAATAAACAACAAAAACAGAGTTCCTCAAAAATGAAAATTTGCAAAACATCTGGGCCGAGCCGGGGATCGATCCCGGGACCTCTCGCACCCTAAGCGAGAATCATACCACTAGACC
>JAQGAV010001068.1:0-23747 GCA_034691345.1 Phasmarhabditis papillosa | reverse complement strand
TTAATTTTATTATTATTATTATTATTATTATTATTGCTAATATTAATATTAATCTTACTTTTCTCCTCCAGATAATCCGTCTATAATTGTTTCAATAGTATTGTCTGTTCTAGCTGCATTAAGTGAGACTGGAACAGTCCATTCTTTCACAGATTTATCCTGAAATGAGTCCTTATTAATGTTTATATATAAATACAATAATATTTATAAAAAGTTTAAATATTCTAAACCTATATTCCGTCTTAATATCAATATGTATAATCTGTTTCAAACCATAGCCCTGGCTATAGACGGCATCGCCCCGAACCCACTCTATGCGCACTATTTTTCCAAGTTGTTATCATAAGGATGAGCGGTGTTAAATATAATTGAGTGTTCAGTTTAAATAAAAGATTCGTAATCAACCGATTTGCTATTCATGTTTACTTAAGATAACTGTCCCTCATGATATTACACTAGAAGGAAACCCCTTTCTTTAATATAATTATAATTAATAAGATAAATAATAAATAAAAACTAACATTAGGTGTAATCTGTACAATATAGTTTGTTACAATTCCATTGGGTAATGCAGGTGCAAGCCAACTTAATTGAATTGAATAAGGATTAAGGGCACGGCCTAAATATAATATTTATAGAATATTAAAATACATTTATAGTTGCTATACTTTTAATACATATATTAGGTTGAAACTGAATAGAATCATTCTTACAAAACTTAAAAAACATTAAAAGCCTTGGATACCTGCATATATAAAAGCTTATATGCGGCGTAAAAGCTTTTTCCACAGTGAAACTATGAGCTACAGTAACCCGTGCTTACCTGCAAATGCCGTTACGGGACCCGGTTTGTCCTGTTTTGTGGCGAAGTTAGCTTGTCGCATCGTTCTTGTAGAAGGGGCACATTCTGTAGATGAACTAAGACCGCATACAATCTAAAAGTAGAGGGTTACTGTATAAATCCATATAAGAACAAGGAGGTCCGTAATCCCGGTATACGGTATTTTCTTCCAAAATTGGAATTTTCTTGTCGATAAGCTATATGATCCTGTTATGTGGAGCTCCATCATTGTACTATAAACGCTAAGAGGAACTCTCTATCTTCAGATATTACCATAATTATGAGGATTTTCTTGGTTGTATTCTATTTTCTCTTCGGAATCCCGTTTTTCATCCGGATTTAAACTCCGACAAATCCGGACTAGCCTGTATAAGACAGACCCACCTGTGTATTAACTGTATATTGATGAAAAGGGCGTAGTCCATTTAGCTCTATCATTGGTATTTCTTGACTTAAAGAGAGACGACGGTCAAATACAATCTCAGCATTCATATCCAATACGGATATAGTCAAATGACACTCGGAAAGATTGTCTTTCTACAAAGTATAACATATTTAATATAAGAATTATATATATATATATATATATATATATTCTAGTTTTAAAGTAAATCTATTAATATCATATTTGTTGTCGGCCGGTTTATGCTTTCTGTTTGGACCAAAACTAGTATTCCGGTTCAGTCCTTTAAAGTAAAGCGATTGTCCTGGACCAGCCGGACCTGCCTAGGCCGGCTGACAATTTTCAGTATAATTCTCTAAGCTCCAATGAGAGTCCTACTCGCTTAGCATCAAATATCTCTAAATCCTGGACCACTTCAAGAATTTTAGGCAACTGGCGCGAAAAATAAATAATTTACTATTTAGAGATCTTTATTACTAGGTGCTTGCTAACTAAAAAACGATCCGTCTTCAAAGTTTTATCGAATCGATAGTATTAAAGTATTTGTGTTTATTATATACATTTAATATTATTTAAATTAACCTACCGGATCAATTAAGTTAATATTTAAGAGTGCCGATGTTCTAGTTACATTAAGTACTGTAGAATCCACTGGTGGCGGAGATATTCTTACGGATTCATTAAAACGAGATTCCGAAACAATACCAGACTTAGTAACTGTGTAGAGTTGAACCTAAGAGAGATTGGTAAGTATGTTGATCACTATATAATACAATAAATCAAAGTTAAGTATATTTATTTCTGTGAAACCGCAACCACATGAATTTTCTTGTAAAAGATAGTCTGTTACACAACCTGGACTGCGTCTCGCCGACCTTATTGGACGCGCGGTGTTGCACAATTTTCCTTCGAATAATCTAACTGGAGCAGTTCCGAACCTTTTTGAAGGCAAAGTTTTGGAACACCGCGGGTCGAGTAAGGAAAGCGCGATGCGGTCTAGGTTTTGCAGCAAAGTATACTGTACCATTTAATTCTATATGCAATTATTCTTGCAATCCAGTTTCAGGTGTTACGATCTATTTTAATATTGCTAACCTTATAACAGGTTCCCTTAGTCAAAGAAGATACAAAAATAGGGGCGGGTCTTAGGGCGGAGCTCTCAAACTGCCGGATTTTGTCCTTCTGAGAAAGAGAAGCAACGCGAAGTTGTAGTAAGGAATCATGTCCGACAACCTAAAAGTAGAAATTATTATTATTAAATATTTTACAAAGTTAACTATATTTATATTTATAGACAAATTCAGAAGTAAAGATTTGTCAGTTATATAGTAAAGATATTTACCTTATTCCACAGATCATTCAATCTCTTCATAAATGTTTCACTCTGTGGCCACGACATTTCCAGACCGCCCTTTGATTCCTAAACGGAATAAGCGGATTACTGTAGCTTATATTTACTTGTTTTACCTGTATGCTAAGTCCAAATCCTTTCATATCAAATGCCGGAGTAAGGACTATATTTCTGTGTATTTTCGTGCTAGGAACCCCGTTGGCAGAAGTCCAAAATGAGAATTCAAAGCGGTCGCCAGCGGTTAAAGGAAGGTACAAAATGCAACTGAATATATGGTATTGTCATTCTTATAAAACATTTAAAAGAACTTTTGTTTGTTTTAGGTATCAGCGGTACTTTATAAGAAAGAATAACAGACATGTCCATTTTTAGAAAAACAAACAATTTGAAACGGTATAGTCGGATTCAAAAGTAATACGGCCGTGTTAATAAGCAGGAGTGTTGCAATGTTTTATCTGAGTAAGGCAGAGCGAAAGCAAGTTTGCAATCTGCTGATATCGCTCTCGTAGAAAGCCAGCATTAGCAGTGTTAAAAATGACGAAATACGCTGCATACACAGCCTTATTACTTTTGAATCTGAATATATATTTCAACAAATTTTAGGTTAAATGGTAGATATATATGTTATGATTATTAATTTAATTTAATTTAAAATTATATTTAAAACTGTATATAGTTTGTATCTAGAGCTATGTTTCCAGCGCAGTGTTCTGAAGAGTAGCGGTGTTATGTAAAAATGAAAAGTAAATCGGTTGATTGGTTGCCTTTTCTTCAAAAGTACATTCATTATAATTTAATACCTCTACTCTGCAGGATACAGTGCAAGAAATCTAGCTGTTTATACATCCTAAAACTAGAGAATTCTATTTCTATCTTAATAAATATAAAAGTAATATAACTTACACAGGCTTATCTTGTATATAATTTACAGTTGTATTTTCTTCTTGTTTTTCTAAGTTTTCTCCTACTACAACAACGTGACATTTATGGTACTGTGAGGCTACGTTTAACTCTCCGTACACTCCATATTTACCCTTAGAAATGTCGGGACGGACCTGAAAAAAGAAGTTTAGTTTAATAAAACTTATTAGAAGATACCAAGTATTTAGCAAATACAACATTAAGATCTAGTAAACTAGCTAATACAGTCCTATACGACTTGTTAACATTTTGGGCCGAAGTCTTGTCAGGTCAGTCAAATACGTCCCTTTCATGGTGTTAAACAAAAGTAAATGCTTTCTTAGGGAAATGCTTCACATCAAATAATTTGTCTTCATTGTTATTTAACACCCGTTGGAACGCAACTATTGAAACGGACTATATAAGTTATGTTTTCTTTTCTTATTACATTGTTTTATAAATGGTTTGTTTTAGACTTTTATATACCAGTCTTGTATTCGCATATTGCGGCTGTCCAAAAACAGTAAACTCAAAATCAAGATAATTAGCGCTCCGACGCAAAACTCACAGTCCTTTAATTGCAAGCAATTCGTCAGACGACTACAATAACAAATCCCTTACTCCATCTTGCTTACCTTAATATCTAATGGAGCTGCTGGTTTCATTTGATGTTCTAGTATTATTGCTTCTGATTCTACTTCATTTTTCTTTGTTTTAATTGTTATAAAATACTTTCCGCCTGCAGTTATAGTGTTATCACATAGAGAAACTGTGTCCGAAGAACCGTCAACTAACATCTAAAATTATATATATATAATAGCTTTATATTATAATAAGAAGTGTAAAAATTTGCAAAACTTCAGACAGATCACTGGAATTTCCCCTCCCGTTAACTTCATTCGGTTTTAGACATAAATATAGTCCGTTTCAGAGCCTAGACTGCCCTTACTCAATGCAAAATTTTTTTTACAAAAGTGCAGTACGGACCAATTTTCAATAATTTGAAAGCAACATTTTGCAAACCGGGTATCAAATAAGACAGGCGCGATGCAGTCTATGTTTTGGAGCAAACTTGTTTTTGAATTCAACAAAGTACATTCATTTTTATAACACAGCGCCCTGCTCGTAATACCGCGCTGGAAACCTAGGTCTTGAGATGGACTATACCTGTGAGGTAGTCTTATTATCTTCAGAACTATAATCTATAATGATCGAATCTGCTCCACCTGATCCCTTAGTCCATTTTAATACAATACAAGAAGCATTGTCATTAGCATGAATATCAGCAATAGGAGAAGGTTCTAAAAAGAAAGGTTATTACTTATATATTGTGTGCAGGCCCCATAACAAATATTGTATCCATGTTTTTGAAAAGTCATTTTTTAATAGGGCCGGTCCCGTAACATTTCCATCCCTACAGAGCTATATTTGGATTCTTTTAATTTTCACTTCGTTCTATTTTTACTGACTAAGTCTTGGTTAATATTCCTAGGAAGTGAACCACGTTTTCATTTATTACCGAGCTATTCAAAATTTGTAAAAATATGCAAAGAAAACTTCAAAGTTTTTAATTTTTTGCTTCTAAGCGAAAAAAGGATGCAAACACGCTATTCCTCGCCGGTAAAGTAAAATATAATTAAAACTAACTAGTAGTTAAGGTGGCTGTCCACGGTCTGCTCTTAATTCCATTACGGAATGCTGTCATTTTAACAGAATAATCTCGACCAGGACTTAGATTTCCTAAAATATAAGTATAAACTAATAAAAGATAAAACATTTTACTTATATAAATAAACTTATTATATTTTCTAACTAACCTAAATATACTTCTAATTGTTTTTGTTCGGGAATATCCAGTACTTCGAGTGTAGGAAACTTCTTTTCTGGTTCAATTTGTCTATATTCAATTCGAAATGAATCCTGTAATAATGAAGTTATATGCGAAATATATAAAAGGACTGGTTCCGATACCAGCGAGACGAGCCAAACAATTCAAAAAATGTTGAAATTGGCCTGTCCTGTCTGGAGATTTCTGGACCTCCACGCAGCTACTTTCGTTTTTTAAATTTGTACGTGTTGAGTTGGGTACTTTCAAGGCTTGTATTTAAAGCACCCAATCTCTTTAATAAAAACCCGGTCGGGCCAACAATTTCAGGGCCTACCTAATGCTTTCGAGTAATTTCGATGCTAACAATAAGACGTAATATAGTTCAAAAAAGAATCGCAAAAGTAAAAAGATATTAATTGAACATTATTTTTAGTATATTATATTTCTCTATTACCTGTATATGTTTTGGGTTTTTATCAGTAATTAGTGTGATATTATTCATAGAAATAATAACTTCATTTGATGTAAACTGTGGTGTTATTGGCTCCATTTCAATAGATTCTTCTTTTAAAACTTCAGAAATACCGTCACGAATACCAATTACAGCTATGCTGAAACGGGAAAACTCTATCAAGGTTATTTGCATATAATTTAAAAGATTATTAACAAATAACTTAAGCTGCTACTATAAAATAGAACGAATTTTTACTAATTTACTAGATTAACACAAAAGTGAGATAGATTCTCAATGAAAGCAAAGTATATATCAAAATTAATTGAAATTCGGTTGATTGGGACCTTTTTTCTCTAATGTTCACTATGTTTTATACAACACCGCTAGCCTAAATTATAAACTGTTACATAACTTATTGTCTTTTCTAGTAATATATTTATATTTATTAATAACTTACGTATATTTATGTCCTGGATTCAGTGCAGATATAACTATTTGTCCATTTTGTTGTTCGAAAGTTCGATTGTCGTCGAGAAGGGAGGAATCGCTAGAATTAAAGATATAAATATATGATTAAACATAATATTATAAATGATCTATTAGTCTATGATATGTACTTTCTGGATATAAAATAATTATATATAAATACTATACAACACCTCTAGACTTTCAAAAGGCAAAAAGGGGCATGCAAGTTCAGTTTGGTTTGTCAAATCACATGGTTCCAAAGAGGCCGGGCCAGTTAATAATTTGTTCCCCCTGAGAATAGCAAACACACTTAATCCTGTGTTTATAGTTGTTTTACTATTCTTACCTAATATCGGTAACATCCTGTACTTTAGCTTGAAAACTTTGATAAAGAGGATGTCGCGAAGGAAGGGCCAAATGTAGTTTAGACCAAGGATTATGAGAGTCTTTTGTTATTGAAAAGGCCGCCTAAAATAATTAATTAATAAATCAATAACAGAATACTAAGTAGTCTTGGTGAAATAAGGGTTCTGTTATATCTCTAAAATAATTGTTTTGATTAGTTAAAATGTTTGTAGCCCACCTAGCATACAGCGCCAATGTCAATATTATTTAAGAAATTCATGTTGAAACTCATATAATATTCTAACTTTCATCTATTTTTTACTGGAATCGTTCATACCCTTCCCATACACAAATATTAACTTCTAATATTTCTTCTATCTATTTCCGGGTATAACTTATTTATTTTCCCATCTTGACTCATACAAGTAAACACAACACTTTGCATGCTCTATTACTGCTGGCCCATTCGTAGTTCACTGCTCACAGATTTTACGTCAATCAACTTCCTTGGCGCTTATTTATCTTACTTCTTGTAATCTCTTATGTTTAGCAGCGCAAATATGCAAATAAGAGGGCGGGTCGAAGCGGATTTCCACGCGCTGAGTTGATGCGCAGCATATTGTAAACGTAGGACAGGACAGATTTTGTAAATGAGGTGCAAGAGCATAGTATGGCTATGTTGAGATTGTAGCAAAGTTATTCGAAGATTTGTTTTTAAGCTTGGAAGGCTATTGGCTACTACTAGTATAGATTTAAGGATAATTATTTTGTATTAAATTATAATCCAAGTTAACCGGTGAAAGCCACGCTCAAATTTAAATATCCCTAATCTTAAACAATACAATAATAACATAACTCACCACTGAGGTAGCTGAAGAGATCTGAGCCCAATTGCCTTAAATAACAAATTACATAATATTATTTATATAGTTACGGCGGTAACTTATATACAACTCTGTCGATCTAGTTCTAATAATAAACTATCTATTCATTGCTTAAATATTTTAATTTGCTTTACATAATACTCTTGAAACACTGTATTTTCTCTCTATGAAGTATTCTATTCTTTTTCTAGCTCGCGCTTACAGAACGTGATGTTGACTGTTGCGTACACTTAATGCGACAACACCGCCACAGGCTCAAATATTACAGAAATCGATAAATGACCGAAATACAGGAAAGAGTTGCCAATTTAGCTAGCTGCTAGCCTACAGCTCAAATTGCATTGAAAACTTTTGATTCAAGCAACAGTGAGACTGCTGAGTTCTCGCAGCGCAGTGCCTTGCACGGACAGAAGCCGGCGCAAAATTTGCTGCGCTGACTTTTAAAGATATTGAAAAATCTAGTATGGCTTTTGTTGCAATGAAAAGTCTACTTGGACAAAGAACATTGGATCGACTATATCGTATTCCTAAGTTGTATTCTTGTAATAAACTATATTTATAAAATTTTAAAACTATTAAAACAACTAACCTTTTAGGCAAAAGAGAAAAATGAATAAAAATCTAACTTTCCACCGTATCATGACATAGTCTGTTGGCTAAAAATATCTGAAATGAAAGAATTTCCATAAATAGATGAAAATGAAAGAGTAATAAAGATTAAAATAAATATAATTAAAGTACTTCTTCTTAAAAATCGTTCACATCTTTATAAATATAGTAAATTCCTTTTCTGACCGCGGGAACCGGACGACAAAAGTTTGCTAGAAGGCTTAGCACTGCAATTGTTGAAGGAAAATACAGTTAAAAAGAAGTTTAACGGATTTATAACAAAAGTAGAAACATTTATTATAGTTAGGAAACAATAAGATATTACTGTTCAAAATGGACGATTGTGCAATTATAAAAAAATTATAAAGATACAGAAGTTCATCAAGGATAATAAAACAATACATTACAGTTAGAAGAATAGATTAACAAAATTAAAGATACTAATTATGGTGGAAATCGGACGAATTGCTAAATTACCACTACTGCTTATATAGTACGGAAGGTATATGGAAGCTAGACCACGCGGATAGAAAACTAATAAACTAATTTAAAATATATGAAAATATATAATACATTATTCATAAATAACTCATCAATGATAGCTGTTATTGTAATAAGAAACCTAATATTTCTAATTAAACATAGTACAATAACTGCTGAGAGACAGTAATCTGTCGCTAAATACTCGCTAGATACTGGCAACATCTGCTATATTTATGCATGAATATCTCTATCGGAGCGGTGTTTAATTTGTCTTGCGGTGTTGTTAATTAGAGCCATGAAAGGAATGAGACGAAGCGAAGAGCACGAAGGACAAACAGACCACCCAACACGGTATTTATAGAAGGAAGGAGTTTGTCATTGGAGCAGGTTGTAAGATAGGGTTATCTGTATTAATTAAGTTCTAATTAAAGTAGTTATATATATTGGAAATTGACACAACTTCCGAAAACAGAATTATTTTAAATGCAAATAGGATGTTCAGTGCTTTCGAGATTTTGTAAACGCGAGAAAGTCATTATTGTTTTAAATTGGAACAGTTCTATGAATATCAAATACAAGTTTGCATATATAAAGTTGCGATGGAATATATAAAATAAATACAATAAAGGAGCAAATATGAACTTTATCAATAACTATATATAAAGTTAACAAAAAGTATGATATAGTGTTTTTGATCTACCGTTACAACATATTAATGTATTAAATAAGTTTATAAATATCTTTTTATTTATCTAAAAATAGCAAAAACATGCTAAATTAGTGTAAAATCTTTGTAAATATGAGCTGAAAGGTCTCTCGCCTCCCTAGAGACAATCGGTCAAATGAAGCTGTGAAAACGGACAAGAGAAGGCTATTTTTCATATAAAGATGCCCCTTTTTACACATTTCATATGTTTTAAACTTGAATAAAAAAGGTTTATAAAGTTTGTTTGTAAAAATAAAAATATTAAACTCACAGCAAAACCTCAGTTAAAACCTGCGTAACACCGCGGTAAGCCTCAAATAAAAGGTGTTCTAACTGATAAACATCATTATAAAAGTAAATAATAAAGTATATATATATATATATATATTATAAACCCTCTGATTCACTATCTTTGTTGACTAAGCGTTTGTTGGGGGCGACATTTTCCTTTACAAAAATTGCTAAATGAGCCATTAAAAAGGTAGAAAACACATTTATACAAAAATTTAAACAAATATAAAAAGAATTTAGATAAAACGATAGCTTTGGTCGGTTCAATAACATAATTCCAGGTATCAGACTGGTTTCTTTTCAAGTTTTGTAGTAAAAGAAGACCGAGAGGAAGAGTTTACAACATATGACTTGTAATATATTTTAGTAATAAAATAGTCTTCAACTATTGATTAAAGTTGTTTAAGAATATATAATTATGTATACTATGTATTCTTATATAACATCTATCTACTACTAACTAAAATACTTATTTTTCTGTAAATCCGATTGATTTAATTATCGATGTGGTGGTTTTTATAGCGGTAAATGTAGAACATTTCACTTGCGAAAAGAAAAAGACTAACCACAAAAATGGAATTAAAGAATGTAAGGAAAACAAAGAAATTCGAAACTATGTAAGGCTGCTGATTATATTTGGTTGTGGTTACTAATGTATAGCATAATAATGAACTTTAATGAGGAATTATATATACAAAACTAAAACTTTTACTTTCGAATACCAAAAACTTAAATTAGAAATGAACTATCCGCGGAGAGTAAAGGCAACTTTCATTTTATTGAAATATAAATCAAAAAAGAATCTAGTTTTTACAAAAATGAAATCACGAAAACAAAAACAATAATTTATCATGAAAGAGTGTTGTAGTGATACATTACTACTAAACTAGGATTAATATATTTAATATTTTAATGTAATGATTTGTAGGAAAAAGCTTTAAACTAAATGCATATAAAACAGTGTCTGGAGTAATATAACCTACCTTAGGGACATTTCTTCTCCTTTATTAGTCAGCTAAGTAATAAAATAAATATAATCAGATAACAACAAAAATACATTATATAAGAGGTAATGACCGAATTAAACTGTGTGGGAACGAAGGGGTCCGTCTAGTATTTTATATGCAGATGACTGGCTATAGAAAGATATCCTGAGTACTGAAAGAATGTTAAAATTATCTATTTTGAAATTACTTTGAAATCATTCCAAAAATTTAAATTGTGCAATTCTTCAACAAGATCCAGTTTTCTGTTACTATCTCCTCATAACTTTAGTTTACAAAAGTTTTAGAATAGGTTCTAATAAAAGTAAGACTATAACTCTCTTTAAAGGGAATCTAACATTTCAGTATGAGAATAACACATACAAGAACTATTTGAATGATATTAAGTTCGTGTTATTAACAAAATAGTTATGTTTTATAGCAGTTCCGAAATGGACAGTTCTTGTTTGTGTTAGTCCTTTCGGTATAGATAGTTGGACATATATAACGTCTACGTTAACTGTATAAGTGAATGAATAAAACTAATATTAATATATATATTCTATATACGTTTATATTACTAAAATAACAATCAACTATTAAATATTCTCTATGTGAGGTCATATTTCTGTGTATAAACCGGCTGTTTGGGTGCATAAAAAGCCTTTTCCGTGGTGGTTTTGTTAATAGAACAACGACCTTGACTGTAAGAATAGTAAGCAATAGAGGATCGATCGATAATAGGATGAAGACCTCATCCGGAGAATGTTAGGAAGAATGGGCCCGCCCCGAAGGAAACAAAATTGAAAATACAGAAATGGCTCATCTGTTATTAAAGGCACGATACACTCAAAAATTGATTTCAAATTTTATTATTTTAAATTAATCAGCTTGAAAAGTTAAGAAAAATGATATAAATAGCAAAAAATTTGATGAAAAATGAACGATTTTGAGAGAAGTTGCGTTTTGGGCTGCAAGAATGCTTATCTTGCTCAAGGGATGTGGGTTACTGCATCTGAGTTTAGTGAGAAATAGTATGAAACTATATAAAGTGGGCATAATTTAGAAAATTCTTCGTGAGATACATGGTTTTTGGCCCAGATAATGGAAGAAATGTTTTTAGATTTTCAAAATTCCTTTTATTTCAAGAGATATAGACAATCGGCTATTTCATGCAAAGGTCACAGGGCAGGCCAGGACTCCGCCCAAAGTTCGACCTACGCGCAGGGTGGCAGTATTTTCAAATGGCCGTAACTCGGCTTAAAATGATCGTAAAAATATGCGATCTTCATATTTCAACTCAGTAACAATGGCTCTATCGAATTAAACATTAAAATTGAGAAACTTTTTTTGAGTGTACCGTGCCTTTAATACCGCTTCTCCTCTGTGACCGTAGTATAGAAACGCCCAGGTTGTTTTTAACCTGCCCGGGCAACAATTCACAACTGCCGGGGCACCGACCCGGGCGTTTTTATACTGCCGCCTCTAAATACTGCGCTGGAAAGCTAGCTCTTGATATGGACTATAATATGAACTAAGAAGAGTATTGATTTATGTATATTTTCCAACCGCATGATTTTGAAAACTTGAATACCGGCAGCAGCAAACTGTTCAAAAGAGTCGTTAACTATTGATTGTTCTAGCAGAATAACCTTTTATTCCTTTAATAACAAATAAGGAACAATTAGTCCTTTAATAACTCGTGAGGCAGTCCTTTAAACAATCTTACCTTACGTAATCCTCTACATAATCCTGTTAATAACTTCTAAACTCCGCTTAAACTCATTATTCGCTCAAATAATCTATGCACTTGCATATCATTTACATATTTATGCACATGTATTTATAATATTTTATTTTTAAAATATCGACCCGAGTTCGAAAATTTCTCTAGTTTTTGAACAACAAAACTGTATATAACTGGTTTTGAGAGGACTGGGAATTTTGAAGGACCCGAGAGTTGGGAATGCGATAGTGTCTTGAACTGGCTGCATTCTTTGAATTACAAAATAGAAGCCTTGTTTCTTGTCCTATGGAGCAAACAAATGTAAGGTTCCGCATTACGTTTTGGGATAAAGCTATCTTTATTCTTTCCGTAAACACTGCTTCAACTTGAACGCAGAATTGCGATTCCTAATTCCGGGTCTTTCTGGCTTTCCGACTTCCGGAATATTATAAACTATGAAAATTTGAAAAATGACTACAGTCAAATTCCGGAATTCCGGCACTCTTAGGCTTGCGATTTTCAAATTCTGATTTTTTCGCCATTCCGGACAACCCTGGTGGGGATGACCATGCCGAAACTTGTTTGGAGCAGAACAACTATACCGTTTTTTTTCTCACTACTTGTCGGCCTGATATTATATTCAACATTCTGTCCGGGTGGTCCAAATATTAACTTTCTAAGATGTGTGGTTTCTCATTTTCATCTCGGGACTCTCTCTTTCACTCTATTTGGCTTCCGGTGTACCATTTCCTATGTAAAGACAGCCTTGATTGAGGCGCAGATTGCTAGCAAAATGGGCTAATTCTGTGCCCGTCAATTGCCAGTAGGCCGGCCAGTTTGTTTTATTTGACTCCCACAATCATCTCAGACAAAACACTACAACGGGCAGTTAATTGGCAAGTGGCATGAAACTGCCGGAACGAAGGAATCTGATTGCTAGTAGATCTGAAGATTCTGAAGGAAGAATGGAAGCTAAAGTCTGTCTGAGGACATAAGTGCAGTTTGCATCCGAAGACTGAATGTCGAACAAGAGCCGTTTCTGATCCGAAGATTCCGGAATTACTTGCTAAAACCCTGCGCGCACTAAGGTTATAGTTATCGTGTAATACAAGCGCTCATATAATTAAAAATTATTTATGCCTTTAAAACGTTTTTTAAAGAGTTATCACTGTTGATCAGAAACGGCTTATTTTACATTATTTATCCATATGACTAATCTAAACTCATTGTATAAATTATTTTTGGCATCGATGGTTTAGTCCTAAGCGTCCCAAGCGGAACGAGTCCGCTTCATACGAATTTGGTAGAACTTAAGAATATCCGGGAAGATGGGGCTAAATATATTCCATCTAAAATCCGAGCAAACTTAGTTTTTCTACTTCGGCTTTGCTTTTTACCTCCGGCTGACGCCATAAACACCGCTTGAAACGGAAAATTATCCTCTTATTTACGTAGTTTCTAGAATGTTTTTGCAAACTTTTGACAGCTAGAATTACTATCAAAAACACTGTATTCTTTTTATTTATAGTCAGATTCAAAAGTAATGCCGCCGTGTATGTTGCGTATTTCGTCATTTTTAACACTGCGCCTGCTAGCATTCTACGGGCGCGATATCAGCAGATTGCAAACTTGCTTTCGCGCTACCTTACTCAGACAAAATATTGAAACACTCCTGCAACCCAATTTTATTAACACGGCCAAACTACTTTTAAATCCGGCTATAACAACTATTATATAGCTGAAGACTTAAAACAAGATTGTGCAATTATTATGATTTCAATTTACTTTTAAACTATTTTATCTGGTCTTGTTTCAAGGCCAAACAATCGTTTGCAGAATTGTTAGGCGAGTACCTTGTAATAAACAGTTCATATTTTTCGTACCTTACAAAACTCTCTAAAATAGCATCATTTTCCTGCAGCCCCACAATTGTGATATGTTCCTGAATCCCATATTCTTTGCAAATTGGATATCCATCTCAATGATAACCGTATTTACAGTTTCTAGTACATCTGTAGTCCTTTCCAAGAGTAAAGTCTTTACTGTAAAGAAGCCGTTCTCTTGCGTATTTTATTGCAAAAGTCGGGTATTTAGCAAGAGATAAAAGGAATGTCTTGCAAAATTAGATTTTAATGATTAGAAGCTTTGCTTCATAAGCTAGAAGAAGATAGTTAGAATCCCCCCAAAGACGGAATCCGCAGCACCCTAGGTGTGGTTCGCGCTTCCTAATGCGCTCACATAGTTGCTCGAAACATCTATTGGGCTATTGGGTTTCGAACAAATTAATGAACTTTATTCTTAACTCTCTTTTTTAATATATTTAACGGCCTCTTTTCTTTTGAATTCGACGCTAACAATCTTTGTAATCTTTAAATCTCTAGTTCCCAAGACTTGATATAGTCTATAACAAAGAAAAGACCTCAGATCGCGGTGGTATAGATAGGCTTCCGCAATTGATTATGCTTTTTCTGGATATGATACAGAATAAAACTAGTACAATAATATTTTCTGACAAAAGCAAAATACTGCGCATGGAACCATGTAATGGAACTTTAATTTTGCCACAGAACGAGCGATTTTTGAAACCTTAAACAACACCGCTCACTGCAGTCTTTTTTGTTATGGACTATAGTGATTCCAGAGAAACTATCGCTATATACCGATATACTTTACAGGAACTTGTTGTTTGGTGCTTTCACCAGACCCTCCCGCGGGCCGGGCCGGGCCCTGAAAAAAGTCGGCGGCCCGGGCCCAGGTTGGGTGGTCTGGCTTTCACTAATACGTAACAAATCGCAGAATCCTCTATTATTTATAAAAACAGCAAAACCTTTTGATTATTGGGTATAGCTGAGTTGATTAAAGGACTATTTATTGCTTAAAATAGTACAAATTTTTACAAAAGAAGTAATAGAGGTTGAGCATTGTTCAATTCAGGCTACCGCGAATACTCCATGGACCACCCAGAATCACAAAACCCCCCTTCGAGATGACTGTGCTTGATCAAAATGGAAAAAGTGTTTCAGAATACGAGAGGGGAACAATCTATACAGGTTTGTATGTTATGAGGAATAACTTCGTAACTTTGTGACAAACTTTTACAGCCCAGAACCAGTATCAAGTAGAAAATATAAAGAACGTTTGAACCTCAACGGGTACCTCTGGTTATTTCATAACCATTTTTACATGTTTACATACAGCTAATGTACACGAGACCCCCAGTTTTGACATCTTACTCAGCTACATTTTGTCTTGATTAAGTTTAGTGCATCAATCGTCAGAAGTTAATGAATATGTGCAAGTAAAAGCAACTATGTTCCTAATCTTCAATACTTCAGTAAGACTAGTCGGCTACGTTCACTTCCGTGGATTCCTTCTTCAACCCCGACTATGCACCCCATCGGGACAGATGATTGGCTCATTGCGCGGAGGAGAGTTCATTCAGCGTCCTAACTGGAAGGATTACGGTAGTTTTTGAAATGAAGAGCGTTATATACCTTTAACAAGTTTAGGATTCGACTTCCAAGATTGCAATACGTTTGCTTCCAATGATTCGTTAACCCACGTGAATGATGAGAAGAAGTTCCTAATTGAAGCTCAATGGATTGCTGAACGGGATCTGGGATCAGTGCAGTTTATGTGAGTGATTGAAAGCAGTTAACATACTGCTGTAAGCTGTAGGTTTCCAGTGCGATATTTTGGGCACAGCGGTGATAAATAAAAAGCAGGTACTGGGAAAAGGCCGGCCCGCGCCCACCCCGTTTCTGAAATTTTCGGCCCCCGGTCCGGCCGGCCCTGGGTCTATTTCTAACATTTTAGATGATATTGTTCAACAAAGTTAGTTTTCCGGGGCATCAAGGCCATTTTAAAGGTATACTAGATTCGAAATCATTTGTAATTTAAATTATTGAAACTTTATTTGTAACTAGTTATTGGAAAAAACATCAAAAGCTATGTCCAGATATCTTTAAGTAACCCATATTTAATGATTTTCTAAAGCTTGAAAAGGTAGGTTTAAAATTAAAATATGCCAAAATGGATATCCTTGCCTGCATGTTTGCCAACTTTAGTGCCACCATAGCCTCTGAGAATGGAATGTTCTGGGAGAGATGGCGACCCCAGACTGCATTTATTCATCCTAAGGGGAGCAAGAATACTCAAATGATAGATGAAACTCTATTTGGAGTTTACAAGGAGGAGAATCAGTCCAAAGGTATAGTAAGCGCCAATAGTAGTGATGGCGTGTAAAGAATTCAACGCTCCTCTGAACCCCGTTTGCGAGCACCGCACCAGCATCTGGCGGCTACTCTCCGTTCAATATTGTTCCTTGGAAGTACGCGCGTGCAATTTGCCTGCAGGTGCGGTGTTAGAAATCCTCTAAATACGAAATTGACACTCAATTATTATTCTCGGCCCTGACCATAAGAAATCCAAGAAAATTTGTAGCATTTCGACTTGAAATTTTCAAAAATTTTACGGAAAATTAAGCCCAGGAGATTCTAGGAACCTGATTCAATCAATCTTCCAGTACGTTCGGAGTAAATTCAGCATAGACGTTTCAGAAAACGCGGATTCCGAAGTCTTTGGTGGCCTTCCGTTCGATTCCTCGTTGTTTGAGACTATGGATGTTACGGGTGGTCCAACGTCTAACGAAAACCAGAAGTTGGAAGTGATGAGTGGGGACAGTGATATTGTTGTGACTGGGAGCCCCGAGGTAAGAGACTAGGATCAGAGTATTCAAGCTATAGATTGAACAAGAAATGCACTGTAATACCTGAGTAAGAAGACTTGGATACCGTTACATACTATAGTTATTAGTATGTATTTAGGTGTTTAGTCACGTAGCAAAGGACGAAAGTAGTAGCCTGGAAAGGCATCAGGACCCGTATTCATAGACGTTATCACAGTGATAAATGTCTATGAATATGGGTCCTGAGCACAACTGGGGTTTTATAGGATTTATTTCTGAAATAATCCTTTAAAAGTAGTCAAAACTGGAATGAATGCTATAGTCAGCACCGAGAGTAATAATGGAGTGTCACTTGCGTATTTTGAGAGTTTTTAACACCGCACCTACAGGCAAATTGCACGCGCGTACTTGCAAAGTGCAATATTGAACGGAGAGTAGCCGCCAAATGCTGGCACGGTGCTTGAAAAAGGGGCGCAGACGAGCATTGAATTCATTACACTCCGTCATTACTATTGCGCTGACTATATACACAGCAGACAAATTTCGATTTAGAATCCCGACACCTCAACCTCTGCTACAGTCAAAGTCTCCGATGAAACTGCCATAACTCAAATGACATCAAGAATGTTCCGTAACTTTCAACCGGAGTCAGGATTGAGTAGAGACGATTTGAAGTTCCTCAACTCCCATTCCCATCTGACCCATAAAGATTTTATTGGAGGAGATATGGATCCAGAAGGTTACTTTGGTCATTATAAAATGCCATAATCATATAGTCGAATTCAAAAGTATTACGGCCGTGTTAATAAGGAGTGTTGCAATATTTTTTCTGAGTAAGGCAGTACGAAAGCCATTTGCAATCTGATGATATCGCGCGCGTAGAGTGCCAGCAGGCGAAGTGTTGAAAATTACGAAATATGCAGCATACACGGCCTCATTACTTTTGAATCTGACTATACCATGGTGGCTGGGGAACCGCCCAAATACCGGGGGGACGTAGTATACGCCCGGGTGGGTGCCCGGGCAGTTTTTGGCTGCCCAAGCAGTTATGAATTGTTACCCGGGAAGGCTAAAAAGCGCCAGGGTACCCACCCGGGCGTTTCCATACTAGAGCCTCAATGACGTCTCTCAAGTCTCCGCACTTACAATTAATTTAGACAAGGATGTTTTCTTGATCTTTTACAATTTAATTTTATCGAAAAGCATTTTATGTTTCCCTTCCAAGATAAAATATTGTTACTGCCCTTATCAGAGAAAAATTTGAAACCATTTGCGAAGTATTGAACAATGGTCGAAATGGTCGGGGCTTGCCAATATTTATTCCGATTCTTTCTAGCCTTCTCACAAACTTAGCTTTTCAGAGTTCTGTGCTCAGTCGAATCCTTGCGAAAATGATGGAATCTGCTCTATTGAGAAGAAGAAGAAAATCAAGTGCAAATGCGCCGAAGGATGGACTGGAGATAGATGTGCAGGTTAGTTGGGTTACTGTAATGACTGTACAAATTTACCTTACCTGGAATACGTGACAAAAAACTTTTCTCTCTAAGGATTCCCATCCAAGAGCCAAGAATCCGGGATAATAGCTATTACAAATATTAATCACGGATGGAGGGCAGTTTTCGGCCACTCATTATGTCATATCAGCCAGGGCTGCGCATGAGCGGCCCGGTAATGCTAAAATGTTGAGTCCGGCCCGGCCCGACCAGGCTCCGCCCTCTCAAAATCTTGGCCCAGGCCGGCTTTTTAAATTTGCAGCCCTTATAGCAGCGCCCAGGATTTTGATTAGATTATACCCAATTTCTACTAAGTACAATTCAAGCAGAATACCTGTCCAGATACTTTTATTAGCTTACAAAGTTAAAAAAGACCTCAATATAGAGATTTTTAGTGAATTTCAAGCAGAAAGAAACTATGTCGATTGGTGGGATTTTGAAACTCGGTCGGGCCGAAAAGCTTTCCCGCGGGCCGGGCCTTTACCAACAATGAGCCCTGCTTTGATATTTCTTTTTGTTGTTCATAGATTTTAAGACAGTTTGAAGACAAATACTTGCAGAAAAGGATCGTTGCCTTCTTAATTCCTGTTCGAAGAATAAGACTGAGAAATGTGTAAATGATGAGAAGGGTACTGGCTACAAATGCAAATGCAAGTCCGGATTTGTTGGAACTTATTGTGATTGTAAGTATTTTAATGTAGAAGAAAAGTTTCAGCCTAAAGTAGCGTCTATAACCACGACGTCAACGTCAAGGTTTACCTCATTTTGACGTCGGGGTATCTATAAGTTCAACGTCAAGTTAACGTCGGTCCTGACGTCGGTAGCTATTCCGACGTCAAAAGTGATGTTGACGTTGACGTTGGTGGTTATAGACGCTACTTAAGACTTTGTCAGGGTATTCATTTGACGGACCAGACCGCTCAGAAACATTTTGCTAAAGAAGAGACCTTAGGGCGCGGTGGTATACATAGGCTTCCGCAATTGCGTATTTGTCTTATTCTCGACATGATACAAAATAAAACTAGTACAATAGTATTTTTCTTACAACAAACAAAAATTGCGCATCGAATCATATAATGGAAGTTAAATTTTGCCACAGAACGAGCGATTTTGAAACCTTAAACAACACCGCTCACTGAATTTTTTTGTTAGGGACTATAACATTTCGGACCCGCCCTTTCCTACTCCTATAGCAAAGTATATAAAGTATAATTTCCATATTTTAGTTGAATGTCCTCCTAACTTCTGCCAGAATCGCGGTCAATGTATCCAGAAATCTAACATGAAGTTCGGATGTGATTGTCTACCAGGAACAGCTGGAAGTCGCTGTGAACGAGGTGAGCAGCATGGCTCCCAGAAAAAGAACCATTTGAAACTGAAACTTTTTGCAATAGCTTTCAAAATAGTTCTGTTCTTGATCGTATTGTGCGAATTCCCCCCCTTTTCTGTATTTATCTTTAGTTTAGTATCAAACTCTTTTTTCAGAAATAAACGAATGCAACTTCAATCATTGTAAGAATTCGAATAAATGTACGGATCTATTCAATGACTACAGATGTGAATGTAAACATGGATGGATGGGAAAGGATTGTGATCGTAAGTTATAGTTTGTATCAATACTCATAACATGAAACGCCAAATAAAAAGTCACATATTTTAGTCGCAGGCTTGGCCGTCGTACATGCCAGTGGCTATTTATATGGCTAGGCGCTCGGCTAGGATAGCCATTGTTTTAGCCGCGCGCCTGGTGGCTTGCAGCGCCTGTGGCCTTTTATTTGGCGTTTGTGCAGGCTTTTGATGTGGCTACGGCGTTTTATGTGGCGTTTCATGTTATGCGTAGCTATGTATGTTCCCAGGGCAGTATCCTGGTAAGCATCGGTGGTTCCGGGCAAATGACTTTGCCACGACTCGGGGCTCTAACCACTGAGCGTAAGCTGTCTATGCTTCAGTCGTAACTGGGTTGATCAGAGCAAAGAAACCGAGTCCCTTTTCAAGTTAAACATACCCTTTTTGGCTTTAGGCCCTTGCCAAGATGTATATAGCTCTTGTAAGATCTGGAAGAGAGAAGGACAATGTGAACTTATGCGAGACTCCACTGACTTCTTCGATCTAAACTGTGCCGCCTCGTGTGGTAAATGTACTTTCGATAACTCCACCGGTAGGTTTTACAACCATTTTTTTTTCTTAAAATTTCCAAAATATATTTGAAATTGGCGCCATTTATCGGGCCGGGCTGGCGCTTTCTATATTGCGGTTTTTGACGTCGAGTCGTCCCGAGACCCTCTATGGTTGGCGCAGCCCTGTTCCCAATCCAATCGAAATAGGGATCTGTTGAAAACTAATTTTGAAATAAACTGATCTGATTAAAAATAAACTGTAATAATAATAATAATATTTTTATTTTACATTTAAAATATTATTAATAATATTTGTGTACCCTTAAAAATTAAGTTAGTGTAACCACAGCTCTTCTAACAATCCGGAGAATACTTGTTATATTAGTCAACTTATACAAGTTCTCTTATCTCCCTTTAAGAAAGTTTTACCTATTTCAGTATTGTCTTTTAGGAAAATAGTTTGATTTTTGTATTTTCAGTAATAACCTGGCTACCGCTACCACCAATCCTTCTCCCGCTATCCTGGTTAATTGGAGAATGGCAATGTCATGTGAAAGGTACGGATCATTTCTAACATTTAGTTTCGGCTACAGGAAATATGGGATATATATTCTTCTCCAAGAGTAGGGGTGGGGCTGATTTGGGGCCGGGCTGAAAATTTTAAAAACGGGCCGGGACCAAAGTCTGACCCAAATTACGACCCCGGTCTAACAGTAAAGAGGGCGTGGTCCCTGCGTATATTTTCTATTTTCTCCACCGCTCCTACCGGCAAATTTTGCGTGCGGTCCTGGCAATTGCAAAGTTGGCTGGAAAGCATTCGCAGATTGCTCGCGTTCTGCTGGCAAAACTGTCTCTAACAAAAATAGGTTTCTTAACACGACCTCTTTATTCTTGAAATCAACTATACGTAAGATGGTGGTTTCCAGGGCTGTGCAAGGCAAGGCTGGGCCCGGCCCACGCCCAACGCCAAGGTGTTTCAACCATTAGGCTAAGGCACCCGATTGATGCTATTTAAAACAAGAATGGAAGTCCAATCAAGCCTGGCCTAGCATTTATAATAATTACATTGTTCCTTGTATTTAAGGTTTCCACAATAAAGCACTGGACTTCCCCTTTGATATGCAAAATACAACTGGTTACACGGAAACAGTCACATTCTCAGTTGCTAAAGCACTAATGTTCGGAACTCCCAGCATTAATTACACGTGAGTTTTATCTCTTATAAACGATAACTGGAACCCCATATCGAAGCGGAGGGTTCTGTCCTACAATTAGTTGAAATTCAAACCATCGAAATCTAGCTTACGTGGTAACGATTCTATCCACTCGGTGGCCGCGCCCAAGTAGTCTATGAAAGCAGGGGGTGGCAAAAGTGGGGGCCGAACCGGGCTGTAACTAACTACCGGGCCCCGACTTTTGGACCTCTGACCCGACCCCAGGCTGTGCAGGGCCGTGCTGAACATATCCCGGCCCGATTTTCATACATTACAGAAATATTAACAAAAATACGTATTTTATTAATAAAAATGTTGAGAATAAAGACAAAAAGTGTTTTCCACTACTTGGGTGGTCGAACTATACAAGTAAATAACATTGGATGAATTTATTAAAAAATATTTTCTTTTTTTTTAATTTTTGGGTATTGATTTTCATGGAAAAAATATTGACTGTAGCTGGAAACTGTAGCCCCGACACACCCCTGTATAAAAGTTAACTTGCGTTCCTTTGTCAAGTCGAAGCTAATATATCTATGATTAGTTCTTGGTCTATGACAGTGTCCTCACAATCTTTCAAAATCACTAGTAAACCTACGAGATTTGAAGTTTGAACAAGGCATTATCGAATAAATAGTGGCCAAGCAGCCCGAAACATGTTAAGCAGTAGCTTTTTAAATCCCTAATTTGAGTTATAATAGCTCTGAGACAGGGCTAGCAAAAGTGAGGGTCGACCCGGGCCCCCACTTTTGTGAAACCGAGCCTAGAAGATCTGATAAGAGGGCCGGTCCTTGTCACCCCTGCTGTGAGCGTACTTCGTACGCTCTAGCATTATAACAATATATTATGTTTTGTATTAATCATAATTATAACAATTATAACAATCAATAACAATATATATTTTGAAATTAAGTTAATGCCACAGGTGTTATTTTAGTTCAACCGCCGTGAGTGATTCTGATCCTACAAACGTGCATATATCCAATGGATATCTCTCAATCCGACAATATCCACCAGAAGGAGATAAGGCACTTAGGGCATCCATTATGAGTGTTAGCAATGTTGGTTAGTATAGTCAACGGACAAATCTCATGTAGTTTAAAGGTCTATTTTGTATAAGGCGAGCGCACAATTATATCGGTTGCTTGTATATTTTCTTTCGATTTCCGCGCTCCTTTTAAATTCTACAGTACACCCCTGCAACCGATTCATCCGTCGACTAAAGTAGAGCTGGGCAGCCCGTGCCGAAACATCCAGATCCAACTGTTTGAAGCCCGTTTTTACAAAAGTGCTTTGGGTCAAAAGTCTTACTTGCGCGAAACGAACCTGAACCCTTAACTTTATTGGATAGTTCATATTTGAAATTGAAGGACAGCATTCAGCTTATATGAAGTAATACGGATTAGTTTGAAAGAATTCAAACCATAGTTAAAATTGGAGTTTATTCCGGTAAGTTCATTGCATTGGATATCTAAAATTCTACGGATCAAACAAACCTATCCAAATGAGTTTCGCAACATTAAAGTACTTTTATGCCTCAGCGACTAATAAATATATAGTCCATCTCAAGACCTAGGTTTCCAGCGCGGTATCACAAGAGGGGTGCTGTGTTATAGAAAATAAATGTACTTTCGGAGAAAACGCACCACGTCGACCGATTTTACATTCATTTTTTAGAACACTGCCCCGCGCTAGTGATACCGCGCAGGAAACCTATGTATTGTGATGGAATATATATTAAATATAGATGAAAAAATTCAGCTGGAAAACTTTAATTGAACTTAAAGCTTTGAACTTGATTAACAACCTTTGGGTAGAAAATCATAAATTATATAAGTATATATGTATAACAAATACCGCTTTCGTTTTTTATTTTGTTCCTATTTAGTTAACAGCTACAGGATTGCCCTGATGAAACTTATTGTAATAATTCAATCACAATCAAATTTACAGCAATGCCCAAA
>JAQGAV010001067.1:0-23749 GCA_034691345.1 Phasmarhabditis papillosa | reverse complement strand
AATGGAGCCGTTTACTCATTCAACTATAAACGATTAGTAAGGTTTGAGGTTCCTTAGAACACGGTGACTTGTTATCATTTTCGTTTTCATAATAATAAGCTGTCGAGTCATCGGAAAAGTGACTTTTTGTGATTTGCAAATAATTTTGTTTTCGACCACTCGAAAACAGCTAAAGCATCAATTTAAATAAAAAATGAAGAAGTTGTGTAATGGTTGTTATTTTCTTTTATTTGTTTTTGGAGGTTATATACGGGGTTAACGATAAGAAATTAATTATCTATCGGGAGTAATTGAACATTGAAACACACATATTAACGGAAATAAATAAAATCTTGTTAATAAAGAGCAGCCTTTTCCGCTCTATTTCATGCGGATTCGGTGATGGTCTGCGCCCGGCTGGGTCCTGCCACGATGCCTACGAGTCGCGCTAAATTTGGGAAATGGACACATTTGCTGGCGGCTGGCCTGTTCTCCTCACACGTCTCGTGATACGTTATGTTTAATTCGGGAATTGTTTAGATTAATCTGTTTTCTATTATTGTAGCTTATTTTAACCCTGTATATTTATCTCTTATTTTGCTGTCTTTTTTTTTTTCTATGTTAAGTATGAGAGATTCGGAGCTTGTGATAATCTTCTGGATATGATCAGCATACAGCGAGTCATTCTACCCTTTGAACCAGCGAGCCGTAGGATTCCCGAGAATGAGTAATCTAGGATTTATTCGACCCAGAGGGCTTTATTTCGCGGAATACGTATTTGTTAACAATTTCATTTCCAATGATTAACTAGAATCAATGAAGTAGTGTCGAGGTAGAATCAATCAGCATAAAGATGCATTCATATTACCGCAAGTTCATTTATCTTCATGCAATATCAGAATATAATTTTTACACGACAGTATTTCTCTTGATTGCGACTATATGAATCCTCAATATTTTCAATAGATTTCTTTCTTTACTCTTCAATAGAGATTATACGAATATCTAAAATTTCATTTTAACATAAAAATTTGCTACTTATAATAATCTGAGTATCACGCTAACAAGGACTAGGTAGTTAATTATAGAGTTTAATGCAGCATCATATGCAAATATTGCTAGATGAGCTCACGAGGGATATATATTCAATTTTTAGTTTGCTATGTTTTTCTACTTTTTATCTTTTCTATTACTTACGTTTATTTATTTATATGTTCTGAATCAATTTTTATTTCAGCTAAATTTTCAAAATGACGGCTTCTCCAGTTGATTCAGATACTTGGACTACACTTACAAGGTGAGTTATTTTGAAAACATTTGTTACATTTTAAAATATTTGTATTTATATAATACAAGTTCTTTTCAGCGCAGTTCCTACGATGATTCAGAATATGATCTTTTCGCCTTCTGGAAGATGGGCTGTAGATTTAATTAGAAAAGTAAGTATAACATATCATTAGGGAAAAAGTTTGCAAATATTATGTAACTTTTGTCTATAGTGTTGACCAATTTTGTGAACGAAAATAGTTAATTACTAAAATTTGTATTTTATTTCAGTGTCCTGGTCGTAATGGACCTTCGGCTAATATATTTGATATGTTAACTATGTCTTATAAGCGATATGACACTAACCAATTGCATTATTTAGTGGTAAGTTTATGGAGCAAATATGTAATGGAAATCCACTAGAAACTATTTATTTAGTGGTTTAAAGTGAGATACAAAAAGAAAAAAGTAACTGGTTCTGTAGTTTTCGTGGTTTATTGATCGAATAAAATGATCCTTAGCATAATATTCTTTTCCAGAGAGTTGTTGATCTATTTTGGATAAGCGAATCTGAGTTCGTTATTGTCGATGAACTAAAGGACGCAAGAGTTAAAGTTTATTGCCACGTGGATCACGAAAAGTGCATTATTGTTCCATTTATGGGATCGTAAGTAGCCTTCTAATAATCATTCTAAATATATTTCAAATAGCCTTAAGAAAGCAGGCAGTATAAACTAGGTGATCATGGTTCTTCTTGCAATTAGAACACTAAATTGCCGTAGTCTGCGGTCAAATCAAAAACTGACAGAATTGAAGGAAGCTTTGGGCTATAATAGCAAGAAATGAACCAGTTGAATAGTAGAATATGATCACTCAGCGCATAGAAAATCTAATGTGATAATGCGCTTTCCGTATAAATTTTATTATTATTATTTATCAATATCAGTGTTTTAGACCAACAAGAGTACAAGGTGATATACCAGCTGATCATCAACAAGGAGCGAATCCGTTATACTATCAAGGAAAACGTAAGTGTCTCAGATAAAATCAATAAACATATGTTATTAAAAGTTGTCGAAAACTGAAATGTTTGTGTTGTACAGTTGAATAGGTTCATTTGTACCTAGCCTATTGTTAATAAAAGGTATTGCACAATTGATGTTCTATTTTTTTAGGATACTATTTGCTGAACTCAGGCACAAACCTTATGATGGTACCCTGGAATTCATTCTACGAGGATACTAATATTCAAATATTGGTAATTACTATGCCACGATTGTATTCAGGCGATCGTTCTACTTATGGTAAGTAACGCTGTTTAAACTCGTTGCTCAAACTTATTTATAAATTTATTTAACAAATTAAAATTATTAGAAGTGTAAAAAAATTTTACAATTTCAGAAACTGCATTCTGTCAAGGTTCAAAGATCTTTATGCCTCTAAAACGACATATTCCTAACGAAGATGGAAAATGTGTTTCGCATATGTAAGTGGAGCATTTTGTGAAAAAAAGATTTTTTTAAAGTTGTGGTAGTCTGTTTTATAATACATGTTAATCAAGTGATGTTACTCAAGTTTAAAAGTTTTGTTTGTTTATTTGTTTTACGATATCACAAATATTTGAAGCGAAGAAGTGAGACGAGGTAATCATAGAGTTCCTAGTAAAATTTGATGGCTATTTGTATTGTGTACTTGTTTAGATATAAAGTTCACTGTATGGTTGTTCTTGATGTCAATGCTCTAATTTTTGATAATCGGTGTGCCTATGTGCCAGAAAGTAAGTTATTGAACATTTTAAATAAAAGAAACAAAGATTTAGTAAACAATTTTGGTTGATTTGTTAAAGCACATTCATCATAGTTTTCATCATTGGGATTCGAATGTTTTATATATATTTTAATGTATATATAGCATTTAATATAAACAGTGTTTAAACCAACTATAATTATTTCAGATCTCCATGCTTTAAAAGTTCAATACTTCAAGCCAATGAACGGGACAGAAATTAAATCGCCGAAGCGTCCGTTAAAATTCCGACAAGTCGGAGAACATGTATTGGCTTTTACTACTGTAAGTGAACAAATCTATGCTATACGGAATATTGAGAACTGCTTTGTTGAATATTATTCTAAGAACTAATATTTTATAAAATAATAATTATTTATCATATATTTAATAAATCTATATTTAGGACCAGCGCCCTGTGCATCCAAATGCACCATTAGAAGATAAAGAAAGGTTTATATATACCATAAACCTTCGGGAATTAACTATTCACTTCTCAACCGTTGTATCTGGGTACGTCTTAGATGTTAATGTTTATCAATTTAAACTTTTTTTATCTAGACCGAGTGTTTATTCGTTAATTTTACTGTGAGATAAATAAAATGATATATTTCAGGCCACTCTATTTTCCCACAATCTATCGAGATCAATTATACATTATTCGTAATGACTATATTGTGAATAGAAAGAAGAGAACTTCTTTGTGGAAAAACACTTTTATAATTAAACAGTTGCCTAGAAACAAGGTAAGTACATATAATAGATAATATGAATTTCTGGTTGGAAATCAATTAACTATTAAGTTAATTATATGTTTCACTCAATAATAAAGAAAGTTGACTATTCAATTCTTATTACAATAATCATAAGAAAAGTATTTTATTCCTTTCGAAAAACGGTGTATCTTATTTAGGTATCATCACTCGAACAACTAGCTCGATCAGCTATTATCCGTAATTCTATCCCAGTTGATCCTGTTTTCAACTCCATCATTTTCCCTAAAATCCACTGCTGTATGCCCTATTTCGAATGTATATGTGAAGGTATTATGAAGACTAAAAATGCTGACAAATATAATGTTAGACAAAATATTAAGAATGCTCTAGAAAATACTCAAGAGTCTAATAAGTAATAATTATTTATAAAAATTAATGTATTTGTGTTTACTAAGTGAACGTATTTGTTGTATTTATATTAATAATTGTTTATTTCATCATAATAAATTTGTTACATTTCGAATTTTGTGCTTTCTTTCAAAGGTAAATTATACAACATAGGATTCGCCACATAGTCAAAATTATCCTAACAACCAAAACAATCGGCACAACAAAATATTTTCAAATTTCTATTCTATTTTGTTAAATCTATGTTATAAGGATCAATCAAATATAAGGTTTTAAACCACTACGATCTACTGTTCACTTATACTATATCTTAGTCTGCAACATTTCTATTCTCTAATAACAGTCGGGTACATATGGTTTGAAGAAATTAGATAAATGGGACCTTGCAAAATTCTAGGACTAGATGAATCTTGCAAATAATGATAGTATGTAGGTGGTGGACTTCCTTGGGCACTTTCTGTGCCATCTTCTCGAGGTGTTTTTCGAAGCTCTTCAGTCGGCGGGGCCAAATTATGACTCGATGAGAGTATAAGTGGAGGAGCTGGAGATTGAAGTACGGAAGTCTTCTCTGAGTTTGGTGGTGTGATCATTATTGGTCCAACCTTTGTACTTGTTGCCATGTTGTCGTCCTGAGAGCAACAACAAGGGCAAAGCGATTCTCTGAAAAAAGTTGAGTGAATGGGCGAAGATATTGTATCGTCCAATTCAAAAGTAATAGATCGTGGTAAACAATTTGAGGAGTTCTACACTTTATTAAAGCTTTTCGATTTTATAAAGTGTTGAAATACGTATAATCTTATAAAAATGCGCAGTCGGCGCGGTATTTTGACACTTGGAAAAGACGTTTAAAGTGAAGACGTATTCATATACCACACAGACTGGTCCGTTAAAATGAGCTGCGGTATTGCAAAGTGTTACAAGGTAATTCCTAAGAAACCAATCTTTCAATATTTGTATTTAACACCACTGTTGTATCATATCTATTTTTATTTTGTTATAGTGATATTATACTTGTTAAAAATTTTAACTTAAAATGGTAATTGTCTTGTACGCTACCTGTACGCTGGAAGAAAGAACACGGCTACTATCAATATAAGAATTGGCATGAATTTGTCGAATATGATCACTAATTCATCACGGAACAACGAGTCTGAAAAACTTTTGTTAGAAATTTGGCCACCTTTACTTTGACTTATTTAATTGCCAAAAAAATAAAGATAATATTAGAAAAAGAGTTATTCTTTTATTGTATAGCATCGTGCAACATTTCTGTATTGTAGTATTCACTGTATGGAGTTTGCAGCTCTATTATTAAAATATCCATAAAAACAACTCACAATTTATCAAACATTCGAAGAATGCCAGTGGATAAAGTACTAAGATATAAGGTAGACGCCGACTTGCTCTAACAGAGTTGACTGTCATACGGCGAGTTGGAATGCAAGCCAGTTTCAGGATTATCTGGAATTAGAGTTAAAACATAATAAAACAATGGGGCGTGGTGGCCCAGTGGATATTAGCTTTGCCTCATATGATAGAGGTCGATGGCTGAATCCCCCCGAAGAAAGATATATTGCAAATTTGTTCTGATTCGCGGCCTCCACTCCTTGGGTGCTGTGCTATAAAGTCCCGCTTCCTATGGTTTCCTCGTCTCACTTATTCGCTCAAAACATGTGTCATCTCGCGTTTCGTAAAATGAAAATACCAACTTTTAAAAATGTTTCAGTTTGATAATTATAAAAAAATAAACAAAAACATGACTGGTTTGGAAATCGTACCTACTGGTTATAAAAGTTATGTTCAGATTTATCAGAATCTTACCGACTTGAGTGAAGCACATAGCACGAATGCTATCACTGAACTTAGAATATATGTGAATACGAATTTCGGCAGTAATACCAACACCATAACAAGCACACCGGATATGGGGATCAGAGTGAGGAACGAACTGAAATAGATGTCTTAGTTTGACGGAATGTTTCAGAAATTAAGTTCATTCGGCTACTTCGTTAAGTATAATACTTCTGCTAAATCAACACACTCCTACGGCCGTATTGCCTTTGAATCCGACTATAGCAGAATCTAATTTAATGAGATTTCTCATGCTTAAGTTCACTAACAACTAATTTGAACACATCACCATTGCAACCTTGTTTTAGGTAAATTTTCGTGATAGTTTAGTTCAAACCATAAGAAGTTGAATTATTTAAATATTATATACCCTTATGTTTTCGTATTATTATTATATTTTGTTATTTGTTAGCTGTTCCTACCTATACAATCCTTTTTTGTTATAATGACCCGTAATTGCAGTAACAACCGAACATAGAGCGAACCAACATAAAGCCACTTCAAACTGAACTCGGGTTAGAATTTCGCTCAGACGTTGTATAACTATCAGAGCGGTTAACCTGAAATGAATAAGTTGAACAATATAATTAATTGTTATAGTTAGAAAAGAAAAGAATAGAATAGAATAATTTATTTGCTTCCTGAGACCATGAAAACAAACAAAACATATGCCTAAAGTTATTTTCCAAAGTTATTATTGTTTTAGTTGACTGTCTAAAGTACTTTGTAAGTATATTTAAAACAAATAACTAATATAGCCAAATGTTAGAGTGTATAGATTGTACTAAAACCCCCTGAACCAATATTTCACATATTTTACTTTATGCGCGTACGAATTCCACAGGCTTCTTAAGTGTGTTGATTAAATTGACGAAACTGGTAATCAAGTTAATAATAATAGTTCATTATCAAGCTAAGTAAATGTGACAACTACCCTTTTTATAGGCGAAATCGGTTAACTTGATCGCAGAAACTAGAACTTACAAGTCCATATCAGGAAAGCGGAACAATATTTCGAGAACCGTTACTGCCACCGCGGATACCACATCCATGAGAATAGGTATGGTAATGGAAATTAGGAACATTTTAGATATATCGTTACGAATTCGAATACTGAGGAGCCAGACGCTGGTGATGAGTACGGTTTTTACCATTAGTAGAAGTTGGCCCATTGGTTGACCTGATAAGTAATGATGTAACTGGCTTCGGAGGCGTAAAAAAGTAGTTCAAAGTATATTGTTTTTGTCAAATTTCCTGGGTTTTCTTGTTTAACGTAATGTTCTCTTATGTTTCCCGCAAACCGACTTCTAGCAGCCTTAAATATAGAAAGAAAAACAAAAAAACCCGTCATGTGATATACAATGACATACGGAATAAATAGTTTTTAACGTAATTTTTCCAACAAATATATCACTTTCGAACCCTTCAGATCACAATACAGCAGAAGTAATGATATGCTTCAACTCACCAACATCCAGTGACCTCAATAGATAATATATAGCCGGATCTTCGTACCGGTCGAGTCGGAGGCGATGTTCTTGTGTCTTCAGCATAATGCTAAGGTGCTCTAGAAACCCGGTAGACATTATAGGAATACGGCAGTTTGAAGGTTCAAGATTGAAAAATATTTTCTTGGAATTTAGTCTACTGTTTTCAGAAAACAGGCAATATGAGGGTTTAGAATGATATTCTGGGGTATTTTCACCTTTCAGGACAAGTTTTTCACTAATTAACTTCGTGAAAAGCCGGAGAAAACTTTGTTTCGTAATATTACCTTAGCGTGGAAATTGATTCTTTCTATAATGAGTTCGGAATAAATTATTAGGTGAAAAATCAAAATGCGGCAGATTTCGCAATAATGGAAAAGTGGGTTGTTTATTTTAGGAATATTTCGCAAGAAGGCTTGAAAAGCTTATGTATTGTAATCTTAGATTTTTAGTATTCTTTTCTGATTAGAAACGAGTAAATGAGTTATACAAATGTCATTTAAAACTATTATCTTCTTCTGACCGGGGTTCTCAAAATTACCCGACGACAATTTCAACTGGCGGGGGCCGACGATATTATTAAAAAGTTTTTTTTTGAATATTGTGGAATTTCTTTGTATATGTATTATATATTTGTATATGTATATATATTTGTATATGTAAAAATATGTAATATCAACCGTAATGTAATATGTAAAATATGTAATGTATATGTAATATCAACCGCATGGACTACCTCATAAAAGAACTTTTATTTAAAGACTTATTGGAAGCATTTCATATTCATAGAGTAGATATGTGCTTAATTCAAAAGAAATCTCTCTATCTTTAGAGACTCAAAACAACGATTAACTCTAATAAATTACAAATATAGAAATCTAAATTACAAATCAAATCAACAAAATTCTGGACTAGTAAAATATATGTTTAAATAAATATATCTGGCGTCGCGTATCCATGGTAAACAACTTTTCACTACACAAAAGCAGCAAACGACAACAGCAGTTCAAGAAATCTGAAAACTAATTTATCCTCAACTATTTTCAGTAGTTACTTGGCAACTAAGCTACACAAACTGATTGAAGCCATTGACTTTTATAAAAATAAAAGAGATTTCGTGAGAAGCAATTTGTTTAGTGCATTTGTTAACTGGTAATTTGATGTAACAAAGGTGCATGTACTTGAAAGTATGAAAAACAATACCAGGAAGTGTTGTACGTATCCCGAGTATAGAAATAGCCGGCCCGTTTTCAATATTTTGTGTCTCCGGTCGGGCAGACATGTGAAAAGTCGGGCACGGTCCCGAGCCTGCCTGGACTCAGGGAATTACAAATCAGTTCAATCTATTTCGATATCAGGCCGGGCAGGGCCATACCTAGAAATCCAATTGTTTTAGACTTGGGAAATTGTCCCGAATTTTTACAAATATACACAATGACTAGGTTGTCACAAACGACGCATCATTCTGCATTCCCAAGTATTTATATGTTTTTGCGACGGGAAGCGTTTTAATTTTTAGAAGCCCAGCCAGGCAGGCTCAACGCAACCTGTCAAACTCCCACCCCAGTCATGCATGTTATTATACATATTGCTCTCATGCAGCGTCCGTAAAATTGGTAGATCTAGCTCATGACACGTCAAGAGCGAAACTATATTTTACCTTATATAATTGATGCCAGTAAAGAAAAGTATTCCAAATGTTCGAGGAATTCGAATTTTCGTCTGTATATACTATTACGAAATGTTTCATGAGACTGTTTCTTCCAACTATAAGGAGCTGTTCAATAGTCGAGGCATTCGTGTATCATATCATCCGTATATATTACCCACATTGTTTTTAGAAAACACTCTAAAACGTACACAAGAAAATGTTTCGATGTCGACTTCCGTGTTACTAGTCATGGATTATACGTCACATTCTAGCCAAGAGACGTCTAGAGAACAACCATAGTTAATCTAATACAATCGATGCCAGCAAACAAAAGTATTTACATTGTTTTTTGGAATAAGATATCGCCATACAGGCCAAGATAGCGCCAGACAGAAAGGGACGCAGCGCATGCAATTCTGAAATTAAGTTGTAATTTAGCTAGTTTACATGTTTTGTAAAAAAGTTGTATAATGGTGATTTTTCTGTATAAACGTAACTTTCGCCAAGAAAAATAGTAAAGTCAGTATTTTATTTATGGAGTAGTTGAATGTAGGATGTATGGCATAGCCTGCTAATTAAAGGTATTTACTGAAGATATAGACCGTACCTAACCCGTTCTGGCATACCAGTACACAGAATACATTTATTATTACTTATTAAGGCACCAGTTACTAGTCAATTTGAATGAAAATGTAAAAAAAACTCATTCTGTCTCTCATTGTACCAGATAATTTTATTACATACTTTTAGCTAAACTACAGGTATCGAAACTGTTTGTCTGGGTTCTATACAATTCAAGTTTTCTTTATTAGTACCCAATTGGTTCTCTGAAAAGTTTAGCAGTATGTTTACTAAATTTTCCATGACAAATATATTCCTGTGGTCCCGTTTGCAATGGGTTTGCTATTGCTTAAAATCACCACAATTCTGTCTTTATTAGAAAACACTTTTCAGAATAATACATGTTTTTGTTAACTTTTTAGTTTGACAGTAGTTTTTTGCAGGGTTGCAAGTATGCGGCCGGTCGCTCCTGGTCTATTAGGAAATCGGAGACTGTGGGCTGCACCGACAGATGACGTCATCACAAATAGTGGTCCGGTAGAGCAACGGTCCGAAAATGTTGGTGTCCGGGCCGAGTATTCGGAGTCAACAAACTACGCCCGAAAGCGATTGGTTCATACTAATAATTGCACTCAGCCGAAACTGAGCATTGTTACATGTATTAATTCCAGAAATACCACAGTACCTACTACTGGTTAATTGTAACTGCGTTGTTTGCTTTTACTGCACTGAACACATTTTAGCACAAACTAATTCATGAGTCACGCTTGCAACAGAGCGTCACACACACAATTGATTTTCACAACGGTTCCAAACTATTGCCCATATAGGTGACGTTCTTTTCTACTTTATTTTATTATTTTTAAAGTTTGTATCATTATAATAGTTGTTATAATACGTTTTGTCATTCCCTCCTATATTTAAACAATCATTTTTAGCAAACATGAACGTTTATTAACAAGTTGCAACAACAATGTTTTTAGAAAGTCCAAAAAAAATGATTGAAAAATTTACAGCACATTTTACAGCAGTAAGACCCGAAATGATACTATTATAATGTACATTTCCGTTTTTTATATAATTTTGAAACTTTTCAATTCCTTATTAACTATTCAATATTATTACAGGTATAGTCTATAACAAACAAAAGAGAGCGCGGTGGTTACGTAGGCTTCATCAATTGCGTATTTGTCTTTTTCTGGTTATGATACAAAATAAAACTAGTACAATAATATTTTTCTGACATCAAACAAAAAATTGCTCATCGAAACATATAATGGAAGTTTAATTTCGCCACAGAACGAGCAATTTTACAAACACCGCGCACCACAGTCTTCTTTTTGTTATGGACTATAGCCAATACTACTTTGCCTAGTTTCATAAAGTACAGGTTTTATGTTATGTTTTTTAGGTTTCAACTATGAGCAACCAAATTGATTTTACCAATGAACCCGTCGATCTATTTAACCGACCTCCAATTCCTTGTGCAACACATTTCACCGATGTAATAGTGGAGGATAAGACCTTCGTGGTTGTAACTCATGTAAGTACGTTAAAACTGTTAACAAAGTTTCAAAATTATTATGTAACTTATAGAATGTGTTCTTATGTTTTACATTACTAGCTTTCCTAAACTATATAGCCGATGGACTAATCGCTTAAACGGGGTACCGGTACAAACTGCAAATTTTTAGAGCTTATTTTGTAATTAGAGCCCATTTCAACCAAATCTATTCTTTAATTTAAATTTATTAGATCTTTAACTGCAAGAGATTAGGCCGCCGACTATAGCAATCTCGAACAACCAATATCGCATCTATTGGTTATAACTTGAGTGTTTTTCACTAATTTAAAAACTATAGTCAATTTCTCTTATTTTCTATTCAGAAAAGTTAAAACCTTCTGACTTTCTGCACAATAAACATATGAACTTTACGAAGTGAGAATTCAGTGTAAACAGTGTACTTTCTATAAAGAATAAGTGGGGTTCCAAAGAAAAGAGAACTTCTTATAAATTCAAAATGCCCATTCTCAAATACGTTTGCTTTCGTATTCTTTGTAATATGCAAATTTTCCACAAACATTTCTAGATACCTCGATTATTTAGTTATTAATACGACTATATAAGGTTCAGGTTCTTATCAACGCTTCTGAGTACTTCAAGCGTACGCTGGTTGATTCCCTAATTACATTGAACGACGTGCGCGCCGAGGATTTCGAAATACTGATTAGGTTTTTATACAGGAATGCTGATATTCCAGGTGGGTAGAACAACTGTAGCGACTAAAATAAGAGAGAAAACAAAGCAATAATATGGTATTTTTATTTGGTCGCATAGTAGGTTGGAAGTCCAGTGAACTTTGTGTCGTTTTATATATATTGTATTGGTTTTCAAGTGCAAAACAAAAAGCTTTCTCAAGCCAATAACTATCTGTTTATTACCAATTACACAATAATAAGTGTTCATTTGTTACACTAATTCTTTCAGTAACCAAATCAGAAGACATCTCGAAACTCGCGGAACGATTCGATATGCCAGAAGTTGCAGAATACTGTAAAAATCTGTCTTAATAATTATTAATAAAGTTTTTCAAAAGTTCATATTGTTGTTGTTGTAAATATTACACTTTTATAACTGTCGTGAAGTAAAAGCAAGTCAAATTTGTTGGAAGTGGTGTTACTGTGACACAAAATAGTGGAGTATCTCAAAAAACAAAGTTTAACAATTTTGAACATCGCATAGATTCCAGAATTCACTCCTATCTGAATATCTAACCGATCTGCGTTTAATTTATTAAATGAAGATGTCTTGCGTGTAAAAAAAACTTTAACTTTCGAAGGTACGTGAGAATAATTAAATATGTAATTAAAAAGAATGTGCTTCTATTAAATATTTTAATTCTTGCACCATACATAATTACACAATTGAATACTGGAAATGTTCGGTTCATAAATAAAATAGTGAATCATTCGACTTACTATAAGTTGGTGCAACAGAACGCTTCACAAATTAGTTTAACGTGAAGGCGCCAAAAGTTATAATTCACCAAACTAGCGTCTCCTAGTATGCGTGTGGTTACTATAAAGAGTTGAAAATATTTTAGCATCTTATTTCATTCTTATATTTATAATTAACCACTTTTTTTGTTTTTGAAATTAATTTTATTTTCTATTTCTTTATCTTTAGTTTTGCAATGACTTCTGAGAAACTAAATCGTGTGTGGAGACCGTTACAGCCATCGAATAGGTATGTTGTTTAGTTTTCATAGTTATTCCAAATATTTGTGTTAAAATGTGATTATAAAATTCATTTACTAAAGTCATGTTAATTTTTAGAAATGATTTCGGCAAAAACAGTGTTGGGCCCATTACTGATCTTGTATTTTCACCTTCTGGTAGATATGCAGTCGACGTTAATAAAAGGGTAGGAATTAATTGTTTATTGATAAAAATAGGTAAACTTTTATTTAGAGAACTTACTAATATTACTAATAGCCTATTATAAAAGTTGAAGCGCCTCGAAAATTTAAATAGGAAAGGATATTTATCATGTACTCACTATTTCTCTTAACTATGTTTTATATAAAAGCTTTGTTAAACCATTTTTCTAACTTTAAACATGTGATGGACATTAATATTAGTGTTTCTTGCTTTCAGTCAACCCTTTCTGGAACCGCCATATTGCTAGTAGTTGTTGTAGATATGGTGACTATGCAAAAAAAGAAACTCGACTCTTCAGCCCTGAATTCCGTTCAGGTAATAGATTTTAGGTGTATTGAAAAAAAAATGGTAATATTAATAATATACTGATGTGTGTATCGCAAAAGTCTTAACTGTAGCTAAGCTCAAATAGAACAATGTATATAGTCTCATTCAAAAGGAAAAATGGCCCTCACTTGCGAATTTTAAAGAGATTTTGCGTCCATTTTCAGCGAGATTCTTTTTAACACTCCATTTTAACGAAACAGAAGTAAATCAAGTTATAAAACGTTATTCAGCAATTTCTATTTGTTTTGTGTTTTCTGGCAATCAATAAACATTTCTTTTTCTTTCCGTTATTGATCTTGAATCGGACTAGAAACGCTTTTCATAACTTTTAAAAATAGCAACTTTTGTGGATGAAATGTTGCAGTTATGGAAATAAATTATATCGTTTGTTATTTGCAGTATATCTAATTTATTACAGGAAGTTATGAACACCTACTGGATCAGTGAATGCGATATCGTAGTTGTTGGTTTCGACCAGCAGAACAATTTCATTCAAGCTTACTGCAGTCTTCGTATGGATACAGGAACTGTTGATGTAAACCATGAAATGTAAGTTTTATTGAAAAAAAAACTTTCAAAATATGTCTGATTGTTTTATATTATTGTTCAAGAGTAAAAATAAAGTGTCTTCTACATAATTTAGTAAGAAAATTGCATGTTTAGTAAACTTTAAAGGGAAATATGTCAAGAAATAGGTCATTAAACTTTTTAACAGAACCTCTAACTTTTGCGGAAATCCCAACTGATTTTGTTTAATTTCACAAACTTGAATTAATGCAAAGTATAATTTGAAAACCCATCCGATAAGTTAATATTATTCCTGTATACAGTAGACCTAAAACCGTGTCTCCAGTTGGGGTCCACTCTTACTTATGAAACAGACTGTTTAAATTTTATAGTGTGCCATCGTCGCGTTTACTGTAAAGGTTTATTGATATTTACAAAGTTTTTAAAGAATATACTATTAACGTAATACAAATTGAGCAATGTTAATGACGTTAGGAATAACGATGTTCAATCGAAAACTGACAATAGTGTTTATTTTAACCAATATTATTTTTGTTTAGGGTTATTCAATGTTTCGATTAAAAGTGTTTAGGCGAATTTTCCTGAAAACCAGTTAATATAATTTATAAGCAAACTATTTATTTTTAGCAAAACTAAGTCAACTGCCCTTAGAATTCACAATCATCCTGGAATGAAGGACATGATTCGCAATAATGGAATCAATCCACTCTATCTAAATGGAGGACGTAAGTCGTTTTAGTGACAAATAATTTTAAAAATATCAAATATATACAAAACAGTACTCTCTTTGCGATAGTACACAGAGTAACTGCAATAGAAATGTTTCAACTTACCATTTATGTGGATGTTTTTTCAGCAGTAATTATATCAGAATAACTATTGTTTCCATATTTATTACCAGAATTGCAAACTGTCCCATAAGGTCGAGAAGGTTATATAGTCAATAACAAACAAAAGACCACAAAGCGCGGTGGTATACATAGGCTTCCGCAATTGTGCATTTGTCTTTTTCGGGACATGATATGAAATAAAACTAGTACAATAATATAATGGAAGTGTAATTTTGTCATAGAACCAGCGACTTTCCAAACCTTACACAACACCGCGCACTGTAGTCTTCTTTTGTTATGGACTATATGCGCTGGGTGATTAGAGTGTTCCATGTATTTGTTTAAATATTATAATGGTAAGAAATAATGTAAAATGTGTGCGTTCAATTTCAATATCTTAACTAAATCTTAGTGGATTATTTTCAGGATATTGTCTGTTGAACAACTTTGATTGTCTAACTCTTGTTCCTTGGGATGTTAACTATACCATTGAGCAATGTTACCAAATCAGAACTGAAGCACTTTTGGAGATTGAAGGATTCACTTGTTACGGTTAGTAGTGTTATTTTAGTTGTAATCTTGTTAGATCGTTTATGAAAACGTTTTTGTTGTTTGATTGTTGTAAGAATTTATTGATCAATCTTATAAGCAAAGTATTCGACGGTACCGATCTCGGAACTCTCAAATGGTTTTTACAAAACTTTTTATTTGATTTCGGCTTGCGACCGGTACATTTCAGGTCCCAGCTTCTGCCTCGGTTCAAAAATCTACTGTTCGGTTATTGAGAGAGACTTCGATGTTGATACAGCTGGTCGAGCTCTTCACAGGTAGCGTGTTATTAGGAAAATAAAAACTGCTCAAAAGATTCAACGAGCATGAAACTTTTAATATAAATGCTTAGTCAAATATAATTATAGTAAGATGCATTTGGCATTAATCTAACCTTTTTATATTACTTCTTTAGTATATCGACTAGAGTTAGGCCAAAAGCCCTAAAGCCTGTTTGAGCCCGAAGCCCGGGCTCAAGCAAAACGCGCGCAACGCCAAACTCTATTAGCCACCTATAAAAACTAAATTTTGAACTATTATGAAACTTGATCTACACTTTTATATGCTTCCACATAAGTTTGATTACAGAATCTACACTGACAGAATGATTTGTATTGACGTAGCTCTACTGGAATTTCACGATCGCAAGGCTGAGTTGACTATAGGTGAGCCGTTTAAAACTTAAGATAAGGATGCATATGAATATGATTTAGTTGTCTCTATAGGATAACCGTAGAGTTTTTTATAGTTTGAAATATAAACCCAAAGTGAGCACACAAATTTCAGATTCTATTGCTATATCTTTGGTGAAGTTTACGAAAGTAACTTGTAACAATAACTCAACATTGAATTCTGTCAACTATCATCAACATGGTCAATTTGTAATTGCCACGGAAAAGGTTAGTATTCATAAAATTGCAATTTTCTACCAAATACAGGGCGGTGCTTTCTTCTGTTCGTAACAATTTTGCTATGTAACACGAGATCATATATATTTGAAGCCAAGAAGTCAGACGAGGGAACCATAGGAAGTGGGACTTTATAGCACAGCACCCAGGGAGTGGAGGCGGCGAAGAATTCTTTCTTCGGGTCGGATTCGAACCATTCATCTCTAGCTTTTGAGGCAATGCTGCTAACCACTGCTAATCAAATAAAATGAGATTTTAGAAAATAAACTAACCATAAGTTAGTTAATTATCCTAGTGCTTGTTTATTTCAGTTGTTTCTTCCTCCCAATAGTGTTGTACCTAAAAGTCATAAACACTCTATCTGGGTTATCGACCTCAAGGCGCAAACGGTTCACCACACTACTCTGGTCAACGATAAGTAAGTTCAGCAATATTTACAAATAGAAATAACTCTCCAAGGTTCATATTGTTAATTCATATACAAGTTTTCTGTTAATGTACGTGTCACAATTAACTGTAGATTGTGCGGCTAGGCTAGTCCATCATTCCAGGATCGTCTCAGAAGAGAAACATGTCGGATAGGAAAACTAAAAAGATATGACTATACTATTTTACAACTGAGCACAAAAGTTATTGAAATTAGCAGTTTCTGCAAAAACATTTTCATATGAGAAACGATTGCTCTTGACGAAACCCAGATATTTTATAGAGATTGATTTGTGGTTATTTGTTGAACTGTTTTCAATAAGTGTCAATATCTAACAGCTTCTCAGATAAATTACACACCAAAATTCTAAGCCTTTTAAAATATAGAATACAATATGATTTCAGCACGCCTTTCTTTGTGTTCTTATACAACGGATACCTGCTCGCCATTCGAGATCTACTCAACCAGCAAAACCTTATTTGGACTTGGGATATTGATTATCTTACCATTCGCTATCGTAAAAACAAGGTATGTTCATTATAACTTGGAGATATCCATCAAAAATTTTGACTCTATTTGGAATTTTTTCTCCATATTAAAACGAATAGAATAGGAAAAACGAACCACATATATTTATACGAATGAAGTAAGAAAATGCTTTACGAAGTTGAAAAGTTTCAGTTATACTTTCCTGAGAACATTTAAAACCACGGTGCACCAAAACGTCTAAATTTTATAATTTTAAATTCATCAGCTTGAAAATATAAGAAAACTTATATAAGTAGCGTCAACATCGATGAAAAATGAACTATTTTGATAGATTTTGCGTTATTGGTTTATCTGGCTTCAGCAATATCTGGCTAATGTAGCTGTCTTCGATGAAAAATACTTGTATTCGACATCTTTCAGATTACAAGCCTGTATTCCTTGTGTAAGAAGTCGATAACGGTCCGTAGAGTGCCAGTGCATCGTGACTTTATGAACATTCTGTTCCCAGAAGTACATTGTTGCATTCCTACTATGGCCAACTATGATCCTGATGAAAAACGGTTCACTTGTCACTGTAGCAAGACTTCGACTCCTAAAGCCACTACCTTTCGTATGCTTCTAGATCCGGCAAGTGATTAGTGTTACAGATATATATACAAATGTAAATAGTCATAGAATTTAGCTTCTTTTAAAGTTTTTTTAAATATTTTCTACGAGTTCACCATTGTTGTTTTCTTTATGTACATAGTTTTGTTGTTGTTTTGAGATGTTTATTTGTTAATATGAAAAAATGAATTTTTTCACGTAGTTTGTTAGCTTTATGTGGTTTACAAAATGTAAATAGTTCAGAAAATTATACAGTGTCTGGTGAAAAAATGAAATTTCCGTGAAACAAAAGGAAACAAAAAACAAGTATAATATAGTATAATGATAATGATAAATTTGTATTGTAAAAAATTGATTCAAATTATCTTAAAACCAGGAAGAAAAATGATATAAATGGAATAGAATAAAATGTTTATGGTTTTCCTAGACAAATTATCAATTAAGATCAGTATGCTGAATTAAATCTCTTTTGACGGAGATTGAGAGGTTGACCATGGCAGAATTGAGATGTCAATCAACTCTATTATGTTGAAACTATAATATTAGACATACTTGACAAACAACCCCAAATGCCACTGTTGCAATCCCTCTCGGCAAATCTACTTTACCTTCAGAGCACCATTGCTCTATTGTTTTGTTCACAACTCTGAAATGATAGCTGAACTGAATCTAATTAAACACATTTATTTATGAAATTCGAATGTTTCAAAGCAGTAATTGAGATCTAAACTATATTCTACAGGAGTACAACTGCCGTGCATTCTCCTGGGCAAGACTGATAGCCGAAAAATCAAGGAAAAATATATATAAGTTTTCCATAACCACTATATTTAAATTAAATTATAGTCTATAATGGGAACACATTGACGGTTAATATGTGTTATTGGACTACCACAACCATAACTGGTAAAACAGAACTGTTAAGAAGAGAGCTGTTTAAATGGTCAGTGTATTGTATTTCGTGCCCCCGACGATTGAATGTTAGAAACGAGCCGTCTCTGCTCAGAAGATGCCGGAATTAGTGGCCAAAACCCTGCGCCGAAGAAATCTACAGTTATTATGTGATATGTACATTTACAGGAAATAAATTACTTTATTTACTTTTATTGTATTGTATAGCTTATGCGGATAACAACCTGTTTTCAGTTGAAACTTACTCGCACTGATAATACTAAGGCAGACCACCAGCTCTTATGAGATCCTCCATTGTGGAAATGTGAAGTCGTTAAAAAAATTATGTAGACTACTACCGTGAAAAGTGAAGTTTAACAACAAAAAGTAACACTTTTACAGGTGCTACTTCGTTTTCATAGTAGACGTACCGTGAAAAAACTATTTGCACAGGTACTTGTTTCTTTAATCGTAAGTCGGTAAAACACAATATACATTACTAATTCTGAAATACGGTTATGGGAAATGCAAGAAATGCACTTGTATCAATTTGTGCTTTTCTAGCTCTTTTTGTAAAATGTCTAACTCATAAAGCAGATACAACAATTCGAAACCGTTTAATGAAATCATTGATATCAGGCCTTTGGGCAAGAAAAGTATTTGCATATTTAAATTATGTTCATTTTAACCAGCTTACGCAACATTAGAGCTATGTTCGATGTTCTGATTATTAGAGGAACCGCTCATCAAACTGTAAGTAAGTTGAAAAGTTGAAAACCCCGGTCCGGCTTTTGTTTCAGTTGGTATGATGCTTGGAATCCAATATGTGACTACTATATGAACTATGAATGATAAAAATTGCCACTCTGGACAATACAGTAGTAATGTAATGAAGTATATTATAATTATTACAATATAAATTATAAAAGGTAATGTGAACTATGTTATATGTGCAGTAATAGATTGAGACTACTACGTTTCGCTATTAATGTTTTCATTGTTGTTGATCAAAACGTTGCCTAAAAAGTCTGATAATACCTATTATTGAAAATGGTTCGGAAATTTTTGCTCCTATTAATAAGTCACAAATACAATTACTTGAATCTGTTCAGCGAAAATTTACCAAGCGCTTAGTGCCTGACTTGCCTTATAAAGAACGGTGTGCTGTAAAGTACGACTTTTTCGCACGAGAATTGCATTGTTTCCAGCAAGTTCTTCGACAGGCTGCGTCTTGCCAAGAAGCTACAGTATGCCGCATGCGACCATTGGCGCATTTCCCAAATTGGCGCATTACGATCTTTTACTAGTTGTTAAGTGCTTGTTAGTTGTTTATCGGGATAGTTGCCATTACGTTATGTAAGGATACGTTATTTTTCTCTTTGTACTTTGTATATATTATTTGCATCGGGTATATAAATCTTGTATATTAACTCGCTTTTGTATGTTTCGGGTTTGTAGTGTTCTCATGTGAAACTCTTGCTTGAGTTGGGAAAAAATTAGGATATTTCTTCTTCTTTGCTTTTTCGTTCGTGAGGTGTATGGTGCACACTTGGTACGGTTTCTATGTTGTTCGCCGTTCTCTCTCGATATGTAGCAACTGCAATTGAGGGACGGTGACTCATAGGACGGCCCCCGCACCGAGCTTCTTCCACAACTATCGGGTGCTATGGCCGGGATTATAGATCGGTCAAGAGAGGGACAAATTGTAAGCGCAGAAGGCAGTAATTAGCAACTGCACGATTTCGATTGACCTGTTCTAATTTATGTCATGGCAATACTAAGTCGATTGACCTGTTCTAATTTATGTCAAAGTTATATTACGTATAGAATCATCGAAGTTTGGAATAAGTTGCCTAATTAAATAGTAAGTGAATTCTCTCCAAAACATTTCAAGACTAAATTGGCAAACTGGGTTAATGAAAATATTTTGTATTGATCCTACAAACGTTAATTAGTTATAGTTAGTGGTGAACAAAAATTGTTCCCCTCTAATATTTAATTTATATATTTTTGAATTATGTTTTTTTTTCCTTTCTTTCAAAATGGTGGTTGAACAATGGCCCGTTGGCTCCTTCAATCCTCCTGAAGCCCAACAAGTACATCACATTTGGATACATATCTTATGATCTTGATATTATGTGTTACTTGTGTTGCGTCTTCAAAATAAAAATTTCTATTCTATTCTATTCTATTTCTTTCAAAATAATTTTAAACCACCAAAACATTATGGTAATTTAAAAAGAAGGAATCCTAAAAGAAATCTACAAAAACAACGAATTTTAAACTGTCATTGGCAAAGCCCTCGATGGACCCCATACCATTCGCTGTAAAACACGTAATTTTTTAAATTTATTTCACATATATTTTATATTTGTTTTGCTTTATAGTATAAAAAATCGTGTTTGAGCAACTTAATTCAAAATCTGTTCAATGTAGCGAAATAATACGGACTTTGAGTACGTGTTTTCAGCAAACGAAATGTTGCATCACAGTTCAAATTAGAGGTATCAAAGTATGTTTCAATTTTAACTAAATTGTGCTGTGGTTTTTTGAAATTTCTTTAATGAATTTATAGTCAGTGGACTGGAAAATTTATATCTACGCACATATTTGGCCGAGAAACGATATTTGAAGGTCTAAATGCTCAATTTAAAACTCGCAAAATAGTTTTATTTACTAATAGAAATTGATTGTTTTAGAAAAATAAGATAGTTGTGATGTTGTACATTACATATTTGACTTGTGTGCCTTTGCGCAAGATATTGCTCCGCCACAGTCCAATAAATGTGCACTTCGTACGGTCTACCCTTTCCAGAGGTGGCAAGGGCCGGCCCGCGTATTTCAAACATAACTTTATTAGAAATTGATATTTTCGATCAATCTAAAAATTATATTGTAGGCCATCATCATAGAAGTAATGTCTATTTGTTAGAGTCGCCATGTTTACTAAATTAGACTTGCAATCACAGGGCCCGCATTCGGGCCCGGGTGGAAAACGGAAAAAGTAGGGGTACATTATCGAAAACAATTATGGGAGCATTTTCCGTTTATTAAGAAGTTCCACGGAAGTATATACCAAAAATTGTTTGTATTCGGGATATTTCGGTTCAAATGTGCGCGCTCCCAGTCATTGTTGTTTATTTTGGCTCTGGTTACTGTAGCTTTGCAGTAAGGTTATAACTTAACGTGTGCCTTAGCCTTTGGTTAGAGCTGCGGTCTCTGCATCCGCGAGAAGATCACGGAATGAATGACCGAAGCCTTGCGGTAAGAAATGCACATTTATATTTATGATACAAGTGATAGAGTTGATAAAATAAATACTTTTTATAGCTAAACTTATAACCACTTGGCGGCGATGGCGCCTACTTTTTTAACATGAGCGTAATTAGGATGATAAAAATCAATATTTTTCTATCATATAAAAACTGTTTTACTACAAATGATCTGCTCTTTCAATTACAGTAATCTAATCTGGTTACCCCCTTCAAGAAAACTAGTTAAATCTGACTATTTGACTATAGTCAGCTTTTTTTTTTTGCTTTTTTTGTAACAGAAAGAGCGATTTTACAAACCTTACACAGCACCGCGCACTGCAGTCTTATTGTTGTCATAGTCATGTATTACACAACACTGCTCTCTATATGTCAATCATTCATGTTAATTTTAACCAAATAACCAAATCTTTGTTTATCCCGTGATACTACCGGTCAGAGTAAGACTAAAATTCAATTAATTATATATTCTGGCTGAATAAGAGCTCTTTTTCAGTAAATATGAATTATAAGAAGATCTCGTAATTGCCACATTGTCCAGTATTCTATGGGTCGGTTGATGTACTTTTTGAAACCCGTGCATAGGGGCTTGCAGCTGTTAGAGCACAGTTATATAAAATAAATTAAAATCAAATCTCATGTGATATTGCGATTATTGGAATAAATTATTGTATTGTATTGTATTGAATTGTATTGAGCACAGTTCATATTAGAGGTATGATTACAAAAGATTTGTAATTAATAAATAGTACATTATTTGTTAAATAAACATTAAAGCTAGTCAATAGTCCGGTCATAACATTCAACATATACCTTATTTTAGTAGTAAAGGTTACACAATTTATCACCGTCTATTATAAATTATACTTGAATGTATTATCAAAACAAAATAAATTTCAAAATATCTCGATTACCATTTATATGTATACGATTTATTCAGATTTTGTACAGTAACAACCCTTAACTTGAAAGAAAGCAATTTGTTGAAACGGACTTTGACTCGGATTTGAACTTTGCTGCAACATTTCGAAACAAGCAACTAAATTGCTCTGGTATTATTGAAAATATTCTGTTATCTCACATCAAAGGGCATTGTATGAGCTGTACAAACAGAATTCAGCTAACATAAAAGAGCCGATTCACGATAGGTTGTATCTATTCCATTTAAGTATTTTAATCATAAATTAAGCAGGCTTTCCGAAATCGCGCAGTTGCTAAAGTTGGGTATCTCCGCCCGCTAAACAGAGCCCAAGCTCGAAATTCGGCCTTAAGCTCGGCCCAAAGCCCAAATGTCCTTTTTACGAAAGGCCGTTTGAGCCCGAAGTGGGGGCTTGTTTGAACGGGCCTAAACACCAAACTCTAGCAACTGATGCATCCACGTAATTATTTTAGTCTTTGCTTTTAGACAATCCTAGTGATACATTTCGTACTTTTATTACAGGAATGCGATCGACTCTTCTAATTTTGGGCCTCACTGTCTGCGTGTTGGGACTGAAGCTGGATCTCTCGAAGGAGCTTAGGTAACCGAATTGTAGCACGATTTGACAGTTTTAAAATAACTTGTTACAACTAATTCGAAGGATCCGTTAACTAGTTTTATACAGATCAACAAATAGTCTATCGAATAATTAAACCAAATGCTAATCAAATATTTTAGCTGGTGAATTATCGAACAACAATGTTTACGCTCGTTTGAGTAATCTTTGAGAAAATTTAATAGAAACTACCATATTTTATAATATAGTTTATAACAAACAAAATACCTCAGAGCGCCGCG
>JAQGAV010001066.1:0-23754 GCA_034691345.1 Phasmarhabditis papillosa | reverse complement strand
AATTTTACTCTCTTTTTGTTTTAACTGTAACTTTGAAAACTTTTGCCTAACTTTAGTCAACTTTTTCAGAAGCTAGACGACGGACGGATTGCTTGCAGGGGTATACGGTCAGTTTGGCAAAGGAGCGCGGATACTAAGGGGTATTCGACTGAAACCCAAACGGATTAGCGCTCCACCGCAACATTCGCAGTCCTTTAGCTGCAAGCAAGTTTTCCGTCGACTATATGTAAAATGTTAGCTCTTTCTATAAGCCATATCTTTTCGCAGATTTGGGAATACCGTGGTGGCACGAAGTTGTTAGGATTAGCCAAGTAACATATTTTAATACACAACAAAGTTAAAATTGGTTTATTTTCAGTAATTATCACAATATTAATAATATTATAATACTTTAATAATATTCTGTGTTTCAGTTGAGTGAATCCGCCAACTTCACCTACTACTCCATGAAAAAAGAATCGCCCAAGAAACCAGCCGAAAACGATTACAGCGAATACAAAGCAACTAAAAAGTAAGTTTCATAGTTTTTAAATACATTTATATAATAATATTTGTATAATATATTAACTCTTATCTTTAGAACTGCTCCTGAACCTCCCGTAGCTCTCGTAGCTCAGCCTCCCGTTGCTGGTTTCGATGATCTAACGTGGCTTACCAAGAGCAACAGAGGATCCAGAGACTCCATAGCTCCAGAAGAAATCATGAAGAAGGCAGTGGAAGATGAAAAGATGGAGGAGTCACCAGTACAATATAGAAAATGCAAACAACTTGGTAAGTTATTTTTATTATTTAAACTTATAGTTAGTTAAGTCAAGTACGGAGACTGTTTTAAGGTTTTTGTTGTAAAACATTTGAGCTGTTTAAGAGTTAACAAAACTTATAACAAACTGAAAACATTTGTTTTTAATTTTACTCTCTTTTTGTTTTAACTGTAACTTTGAAAACTTTTGCCTAACTTTAGTCAACTTTTTCAGAAGCTAGATCCATTTCTCAATCGGTCTTTAATCTCAACATCGCTACCGAACCACAGTCAATGGAAGAAGTTCAAGATGTTTACGCCTTTGTTTTCAAGAAAGAAACAAATCTAAAATCAGTAAAAGAAAGAAAGCCAACTCCATACAGAGAAGAAAACTACCATAATCCTATTGAGAACTACAGAAAGACTCAACAACGATATAGGTCACCACCTCCAAAATATCAGGTAATAATTTTAGTTTATTTGGAGAGCAGTATTATCAAAACTCATTAATAATTAAAATAATACTGTTTTGATAAGACTTTTGTGAATTAGAACAATGTACAATTGATAAACTTTAAGTAAACACTATAGTGTTATTCAAAAGTATCGAAGCCGTGTCGTCTGCGTATTTTAATGATAAGTTGCGTATTTAACGAACTTTAAAGGGAAAATTGTTGTCACTTGGGCATTTAAATTTCTTAACACCGCCTCTTTTTATTGAATTTATTTATTTCCATTTAATAATTTTTATATTATAGACCTATAAGATAGATAAAAGAGACCAAGAAGTGCGTAAACCCCGACTGAGCATGCCGTATACAGCTGTACAACAATGTAGATGTGGAAATCACCAGAAGGAAAACGGGCAAATTAGAAAGGTTAGAAATTATGAGTCTAGAAGTATTTCTGCTACGTAGTTTCCTGGGGAGCAGGAGTGTTTTATAGAATGAATGGAAAATACTGCGCTGTAAACTTAGCGCTTGATAGAGGACTATAGCTGATAACAGTGCTTGAAACGTAGGGTGATAAATGCAAAAGCTTAAGTTTTTTAGAGTTCGCACTGTACTCAATAAAGAATATCTTAAAAGTAATAATCAATCTTAAATTAAACAAATAATTACAATCTTATTAGATAACCTTCTTCTTTAAGGATTTCATCGCTCCGGACTTGGAAATCCTGCTGGATGATGCTTATATCCGTATGAGAATAGCTAAAAAACTAATGAAAATGAAGAGAAGTAAAGTAGATCTAGCATTCTATGAATCACAAAGGGCAGAAACACAATATGAGGTAAGAGTTGTATTATTCAGTAGCGGAATAGGAATAGGAGTGAATCATTTATTAGTAAAATCCGCCCTTTGTAAAGGGTTGGATAACAAGAATACAAGAGATCACAGAATACCACTGGACCTTAATGAGAAGGGAGCCAGGGTGGATTCTCAGAGAGTATTCCATTCCACAACTGTAAGGAAAAAGGGATATTTATATAGTACTTTCTAAGAGTTTAATTGAAATTATCATTTTAAAGAGGATGTATAATAACTTGTATAGTCTATAGGACGAGCTAGGGTTTCAGTTTAGTATATTGGAGAGACGCAGTGTTAAATTCAAATAATTGTACTTTTGATAGAAATCTTTATAATCCACAAATTATTTATTCCTTTTTATATTACACCGGTGCATCCCTAAATACTTTCTTTTGAAAAATGGAACCTTATTCAAATGTAAAATACATATTTACAAATTCTAGGCTGTAAAAAACGAGTTCTTAAACATTCGACAGCGTCGTATGAGCATGCCTGCTAGAGCGTCTCAAGTTTACGAAGACAAATATGAAAGCCGAAATATTAGACCAAGAACGAGGAATCCAGCAAGAGAACAGAATGTTTATGACTTTTAATATATTGTATGAATATTATTATAGGAATAATTTGCAGTATATTTACGTGTGTTTTTATTGACGGGTTTTCTTTGTTTTATGTACTTTTTTGTTTTTGTTTTTGAATGAAATAAACTATCTAAACTTATTGTAAATATTTGACTGGTAATATATAATTAGATCCAAGTTAAACGCATTAGATGGTGGTCTAAATGTTTAAGTTACCTCAATATTTAGTTGAGAAAAACAATAAATCTGATCTTCATTGAATAATGGGACAAGTTTATGATGAATATTCCCTTTGGAAAGATGTCACCATTGATTTGCGATAAAGAACATTTCCTTTTCTATTGTAACAGATATAAGCAGTACTATTAGCAACTCCACATAATCCAGAAGTTAAAAGTGCCTTAAATCTAGAGACTAGGAAACGAGTCTCTGTATTAGAGGAAGCAGAACTGTGCGTTCAATCCCTCCCTCGTTCCAAGCCTGATTTGTCCTACTTGGGAGGCATGCCTATTGAGAAGAAATGAATCACTGCTGCTGCGATTGAAGAAAGAAACAAATTATGTCAACTCCTGTACTGTGCTAGAAATATTGATATAAGAATGAATAACTTTAAAAAATTGTTATCGAATATAATTTCATAACATTCCGGTGTATAACCTTTCCCTTCAAGTTTTTCCATGTTTTTCTCACCATTAGCTCAAATACACCTTCAACACTTCAGGAAGTCTTTTTTTTTTCAATAGAAAATGGGCAATTTGGGTTTGAAAGACCTGAAAAGACCCTACAATAAGCCACTATAAACATCTACAACGTTATTTAATATAATTCATTCTCGAGCTAAATGAACTTTTTCCTGTTAATTTGGACTTTTACTGAACAAACTTCATAAGCATTCGGAGAATTCGAGAAAGCTTATCTATTCAATAACTTGTTAAATGAAAAATTAGATGTCCACAAGATATATTAGATATAAAGGATACACAATTAATTCACTCACAGTTTATTAAGATACACAATAATAATATAAAAACCACACTATCAATTAACTCTATGATAATATAAAAACCTCCTCACACGAGGGTGAATGATGACGTGTATATATGCATTGGGGCGTGGCTAACTGAACGGAACGCATAAAGTGCTATAACGTAGCACGTAGTATCCTGCAGAAGAGAAGCGATGTTAAATGAAAATGAACGTACTTTTGAAAAATTGCTCCCAATCCACCGGTTTTCCACTCATTATTAAACACCACCGCTGCTCCCAGGCGCAGGAAACCTATTTCTTGATACGGACTATATATTATATCATATATATTTTAGGGTTTAAACTTTCCAAATTCAAAATATCTCAGTATTTGTTTACTTAATTTTCAGCTTATTAAAGTAATTATTTGGTTGTCGTTCGTTATTTTCCTACGCAATGGCTAAATTACATGCAATTCATTCAATTGCGTACAAATCCGACGAATAATACAATTTCTGAGAAAAAATTCCAGAATGTGGTGATTAACTAGGCTACATTCGTATTTAGTTAGTACTTATTTTGTTTTTAATATTAAACGGAAACATAGATCTCACATTGGTAGTCTTGGTAACTTAGAAATTGGGCAAGTTTCACATCTAATTGACAACAATACCACTGCTCGACTTCTGGGAAACTTTTGGCATTCATTTTATACGGTATTAAACTAAAATAAAATGTTTTTAGTTATTTCAAACTTTAAAAGCTTATTAAGTGTAGTAACTTTCAGTATAGATGTTTACGGATCTGAGTACATTTTCTTTGAAAAGATAATCTAAAAGTTTCATGAGATCTGAATTTGGTAAACTCTTGTAGGATAAGTTGTATCTGTTTAGCTAGATAAAGATTTGGTTACAAGTTATTTATACTGTTCTTATACGATGGAAATATTGTCCTACAATGTTATCCACTATAGTCTATATCAAGATATATCTTTCCAATGCATTATCCTGGAGAAATGCTGCTTTATATGAAAATCAGTGTACTTTTAAAGAAAAAGCTCCGATCCACAGAGTTTCCATTCATTATATTCTAGTTTTCAATAGTCTCTTGATTTGATTCAAATTAATCTCTTCTTAGTAAGTTTCAGCTTAAACGATTCTCACAATCTTTAGAATACAAAGCTTATTCAAGATGAGACCACTCATCCTTTAAGATGTTATGGTCTAGCGTATAATCCAGACATTTGAGATTAAGTTCTGCCTTGGGTTTCCTAAATTTCTTATTAACTAGATAACATTTATGTTAATTTTCTTATTTATCTTACAAACATTAATACTTTTATTTGTTTATCTCATATTTTTAATATCCCCCCCCCTTAGGAGACAAAAACAAGAAACAGTCAGTCGTCTACAGTAATCTCTAGAATATCTTTGTTTATAACCATTTAAATATAATAACAAAGATTAAAAATATATTTAAGCAACTATTAACCACCGATCTGCCGGTTTCTTGTTGAAAACTGTGGCTCTTTGGTCCACTTTATGAGTTATCCATACAATTATAGAAGTTGTGGCTTAAAATAATGAACCTGCATATGGTAAAGAGACCTTCTGTTTTAAAACACGGTTTTATTTATATTTTACACCGCTGTGTCTCGTAATAACGGCGGGGCCTACTCTTGAAAAATAGTTAATTTCCCCAGCTATAGTCTCTAGGAAGATCTAGGTTTACAGTCCAATATGCTAGGGAAGGTCAATCTCGTATAGAAATGAATGTACTTTCGAAGAAATGGCTCCCAATCATACATTTCCCATTCTTTTTTTAAACACCGCTCCCCTCCAGTTACTGCTCTTTAAACTATCTTTTGATACAGCCTGTAAAGCCACAATTCCCTATATTCCCATCCTCTACCTCCACCACAGCCTTATATCAACTTCATTTTGGTTTGTTTTGATTTTTCGCTCAATTTCCATGGCAACGTGAACTTTCGAAAGTGAGGAAATTCAATGGAATTAAGTGAGATTTTAGAGAAATAGAGAATGCGATTAACGGGATGAGCAGAAGAATTAGGAAAGGAAGCTCAGCTGATAGGATCTGCGGCGTTGTTAGTTATACTCCAGTGAATACCGCTGAGATTACTATTAGCTAATATAGTTGTTATTACAGTAACCCTCTATTACAGAAAAGTTTGGCAAAACTGGTAAAATTTAAAACAACTCTTTAAACTTATTTATATTTTGGTTGTAGTCTTAATCCTTTGCTAGGTTTCGAACGAACTGTCCTGGCAAGAGGCCGTGATAGATCGCAGGGAATGTACTTTTGAAAAACTATTCCAAGCCACTGTTTTGTATTCATGTTTATGTAACACTGCTGCTTCCCAGAATACTGCTGTGAAACTCTAGCTTCTGTTAGAGACTATACTTTCAAACAACAAAAAGACCCTAGGAGGACTCCGTTAAATAAAATGAATGAAAGCAGGGTCTCTTTTCGGACAACTCCTACAAAACTACAGATACTTGCTTGCCGCTCTTCAGTTCATGAACTCTAATATTATATAATATTATATTTATTTGTTTGTTAAACATCCCATTTTGCAACAGCGCCACACCCCCATTCTTGCTAAGAACTTTGGCCGCCACCGCCTTCCGCGCGAGACCAATTTGCAATTTCCGATTGCAGGCAGTCCTTTAAGCCTCTTTATTAACAAAATGAGCTTAGTTAAGTATATTTTATTTGAATAAAGTCATGTAAGCATATAATTTATAATTCCTAGACTATTTCCACGTGCAGGCATTCATATCTTTAAATTTGGACTAGTTTATGCTTTCATTTAAGTTAATTGGGTTTTTGAGTGGATATTACGAAATATCCCAATCACAATTTTGTTGGAAATTGTAAAATTCATGAGATATTTGAAGTTTTATAAGAAAATTCAATGTGTTAGTCAATTTTTAGTCCGCAGCGTTCGAATACAAGTTTTATAAAATAACTTCTTTAACCGAGTTTGTTATTTCATTAAGTAGGAACCAGAATTCAAAGGAATTCAACAGGCTGTTTCTCGAAATAAGTGTGAAATAACATTAGACAATGATATTTTAGTTGTTTTCGAGAACATATTTTGTGCTTTTAAACCTGTTTTCTATAGCTGAAAAGATTTGTTTTTGCCTTTGCTTAAGCGGTATTCATAGAAACCAAAACACAAAATACAACAAATATACTTTGTAAGAAAAAGGCTTAAAGCGAGTTATAGGAATAGCTATGGCTAGTTGAGTTTAGTGTGATATCTGGGATGCTTAAGGTGAGAACTTCGGTAAACCTATTTGGACTTATTCTCTTGTTAGTGTCGTTATTGAGAACCTCAATTACTTCATTACATAGTCTTGAGCAGAAGCGCAGTTCTTACGTATCTTGGGGTGCTATACATTTTGATATGGGGAGTTCGCAATATGGACGTTTCCCGTTTATTTTTGCTGGACACTCCTGCTACGATCTATAGTCAATCCAAGACCTAGGCTATCAGCGCGCTAAAACCAGCGGGCGCAGTGTTATAAAAATATATGTACTTTTGGAGAAAACGCACCACGTCGACCGATTTTACATTCATTTTTTATAACACTGCGCCGCGCTTGTGATCCCGCGCTGGAAACCTAGCTCTTGCTATAGACTATATTTGGACATGATGTAGCGCAAGAGCTAACGTTCCAACCCCTTATTCCATGTAAGTAGTCTTGTTTTATAAATATATTTTACAAATCATTTCATCAAGAGCCCGTCTGTAATTTTTAACCCGACTTTCTCTGATAAATTTAAGTGTTTAATATCTTTTCTATCTTCATGTGCAATCCCCCTTACTTTTTCTGTTCTGTTATTCGTCCTAATTTAGTCACGAGACCTTCTTTCTCATACATTAATACCACTACGCTTAGACCAAAAACTAATTGACATAAGACACTTAGCCACCTAATTTTATTTGAATATTTATGGCTTTTAAATAGTCTTAACCTTTATATAGTCTAATGTTTATGGATGATTGGACACTTGGACCAGCTTGTTAATCTTGTGCAAAGAGTAGGTAGACCACAAGCAGAAGCTAAATTTTAGGACAAGACTATTTTGTAATCTCATTCTAAAAGCTATTGGTAGCGTTGTAAATTAGTAGTAATAGGGTTAAGTGACAATATCTTTTAATAGTTTTGGCACACTAACTTAATTTTTATAAACGCAACCTGTCTAGTGTTTGCAATGAACTGTAGCATCGGACCTCCCAGAAAACAGAAACAAGAACCGTCAAAAGAGAAACCATTTTCAAGGCAATTCCAAATAATTTTGGTCCGAAGTAGTTCTGTTTTTTGGAAGTTTCGTAGCTGCTTCATTATATAATTTTGCTGAAGCTTTGGTGGATCTTTTCTTATAATTATTATAAGAATGATTTCGCTTCCAACTGAAGATGTTCTTGTCCGATTTTTGGTTTCTTATTCGCGTTCCAATTGTTGTGTCGGACACTTAATCCTCTCAAAAACATTCTAACCCTGTTTGGCTTCCTTATTATTCCTTGATACTTCCGTCTCTGTGTGGATATACATTCTATCTTATAAGAAAGTGTAAACAAGATACCAAATACTAGTAAATAACAATCTTATTAGAAAGAAGTTAATAGAATATTATAGTTATATAGTAGTTATCTGCTTATGAATTGAAATGGAATTGTTGTTAACTTAAGTTAAGTTCGTTGTATCCGAGGAAAGGTATGAGGTGTATGTTTTTTATTCACACAGTGGAATTTAAATGTAAAAATGCCGTATTAAAACATTAAAAAGCTAATTTCGCGGGTACTTTTCGATTCAAAGTTTGCAAAATACTCAATATTCTCATAAATTACCCAGACAACACGGCCTCCTTACTCTCGAGTAACAACATACCACAATCGATCATTAGAATCAATTGTACAGATTACAGAGTTATGCTAATGGTAACACCTAGTCACAATTTTGTTCAAACTTATTTCTATTAAAATCTTCGAAAGCCTTTCTGGATTATGAAATCCTACTTTTTCTGGAGCAAACTAGGCTTAAGCTGCGATTCGTTGAATGCCCTTTCCTGCACAACAAGTGCTGCACAACAAGTGCTGCACGTAAAACGGCACGACGGCTCACCCCATTATTTAATAGATTCAAACTTTGTTTTTACATGAAAATATATTTAAATAATGTTTGCAAAGTCTTTCTTTCTCAATCAAGGCTTTAAAAAGCAAGGTAGTATGCTAAATGAGATTTCTAGCTAAGTTAATGTCTAAATTTGATGATTCATAATTTCTGAACTATAGTTTATATTAACATCTATAGTCGACGGATTAATCGTTTGGAGAGGTGTACTGTAGAATTTAGAAGAAGCGCGGAAATCGAAAGAAAATGTACAAGCAACCGAAATAATTGTGCGCTCGCCTTATATTAAATAGACCTTTAAACTACATGAGATTTGTCCGTAGACTATAAGTTTGAAGTGTTGCATTCTGTAGAGAGGCGGTGCTAAATAATAATGAATGAACTTTTGAAGAAAATGCTCCCAATACAAGATTTTCAATTCATTATTATATAACACCGCTGCTCAACAGACTATAGTATTCTGTTACTCTACTTCTTTTAGAGTATATCTATCCTTCTTTCTCCAAGCCTTTAAAGACTTTACCTCTAATCCGCTGATCTCCGTTTTATGTGCATTTAGATGCGTATTATAAAAAGTAAAAAAGGGGCGTGGCTTAGTTAATTGAGTATCTCACATTTATCATTACAATTCTGTATTTCGAACATTTAAACATTCTTCTCTCAATTTCCTCGTGGGAGTCTATTTCTCATATTTGTAAAGTCTAGACTTTTTATTCTTAATTTTAATGAATTATGCCTAATCATATTTGTATTTTAGTTATATATTCCTCTAAAATGAGCTCTCTCGTGCCTCCACAGGTGTTAGTAAACACTCCACGGCCTAATAAGGAGAAAGGTTTGTGAAAAACATTTATTTTCTAAATTTGTAAACACTGTTTTGTAATAGTTGCTTAATAATAGAACTTCAATAGCTCTTAGTTCAAATAAGGTTACGCGATAATTGTACACTTAAAAATAGTATGAAAATTAGTTCTTCACAAACTTTTTTTTTTGGAAGCAGAAATTTTGGAAGCTTGACCCTACCAAGTATGATTTTCAGGGCGTATTCCCCTAGGCAGACTATTCTTTCAAACAATTGGAAATGAAATATTAGTGGTTTGAAAACACAAAATATTCCGCCACCAAATATACAATCCATTTTTATAAATATATATATTTTAGACGCCGGTATGACCACCCTGTCACTCAACAACTATACATCGTCTCGTCCTAGGCCTAGTAAGTACATCCTCAAGAATCACACAATAACTGTAGTTATCCTCGACGCAGTGTTTTGGCCACTAATTACAGAATCTACGGGGTGGGGGGGGGGGGGGCAGAGAAGGCTCCTTTCTAATATGCAGTCGCCCGGCAAAGAAGCATTCTGTTAATTTCTCCAATAATCACTCCTGTTCATTCTATGGGTGAAACCATACTCGCAGTTCCATTAGCTTATTAATTTCGCAATTTTAAATCAGTTTCTACGGCTTCATTTGGGTAGTAGGTGGAAAGAAGCTCTAGTTTATGGAATTATCTGATAAAACAAAGTTGATCTGTTGGGATGAAGATGATATCAAATTTTATGAAAAACATTGGGTTAACTTTAATAACTTAATAAAGGTGTTCCGATCCACAATATTGCTATCTTTCCCCTATCGGCTCCAGCACATTGGTAATCCAGCAGAAAGCCTAGTTGGCCTCTAAATACAGGCCCCGGTAGTAAATTTCATTTTCAATCTATATAGAAGCGGGTGTTACTGCAAATCATATTATATAAATTGGTCCGTATGAGGCTGCATGCAGGGCTACGTGCAAGGCTACGTGCAAGGCTACGTGCAAGGCTACGTGCAAGGCTACGTGCAAGGCTACGTGCAGGGCTACGTGCAAGGCTGGGAAAAGGCGGGCCCGTTTCTCAAATGTTCGACCCTGGCCCGGGCCGGCCCGTCAAATTTCCAGCCCTGGCTGCGTAAGGCCGGGCCCGCCTTATATATGAGGTATTAAGAAAGTTATAGGATCACTTTTATCATTGTTGTATCATGTCTGGTCCATGTGCTATTTTTAAATAAGGGTAGACATTTTCGGTGTAAAATAGTCTTTTAACTTCTATATAAACACGCTTGAATGCTAGTATTCCGGAAATCCGTGCTCCGCTGAGAGTTTGCATTTTTCCAGTCTATTGCAAGTAAATGGCAAGTAGCTATTATAGAAGCTGCAGAATAAGCAGATCAAAAATATTATTATTCCCAGATTAATGTTCAATTTCTTAAATAATATAAGTATTTAATCAAATAAGAGTATATACGAGGTCTGTAAATAATTCTTAAAAACTAAATCATTTTATACGATATGGAAAATTAAATGTCCGCCTCAAATAATTTGGAATACCTTATAATGAAGTACGGTTTACATGTTATTTTCTTTACAATATAATGTAAGTGTAAGAAAAACAACCATTCTTCTTCGAATTTTCAGTTTTACGACCCAGACGGCATGCTAGTTAGAATAGAATAGAATATTTATTATATTATAAAAATTATATAAAGCTAATAATCTAGCTCATTGTTCTTTCCAGAGTCTCCAAACACCTGTTCTATCGAAGTAAAGAAAGAAGAGAAAATGAGAAGGAAATCAAAGTCTCCATGCCCGCCCAAGAAGTAAACTACCTTCGGAAGAAGAAGTTTTCGGAACAAATCTGGTCTATTTATATTTATATTCCGTTTTATGTTACTCACGTATTTATTTTGCTATCATTTGAATAAATTCTGAATTTTCTATGATACTGCGAGGCATTGGGTTTTACCCAGAAGGCTTGTTCCGTCAACCAAAACCATTAGTTAAATTTTTAAATTTCTCTTTCTAAAGTTATATATTTACTTTTTTTAAAACAATAACAAAACAATTGCGAACCCAAGTGAAGTAAAGTGAACTCGTAACAAACAATAAGGCAAGTCTAGCGGAATAAAATTAAACAGTTATTTGAAAAACATAGCTATTCGAAAATCTAGACCAGCTGCGCGGTATTACAGTACCTAAAGTTTTTGAGAATTTAATGAAAAACGGAACTATTTTTCAAAAATAATAATATTAGCTTTATAAGATTGAATAACAAACCGCACAGCCAGATTAGATGTTGGAATGGCTATAGTCTGTATACAGAGCTAGGTTTCACGCGGCTCTCCCCATTATTTAATAGATTCAAACTTTGTTTTTCGATGAAAATGAATTTAAAATAATGTTTGCAAAGTTTTCGTTTCTCATTCAAGGCTTTATAAAAGATAGTAGGGGTAATGAGATTTCTAGATAAGTTAATTTCTAAATTTCATGATGCAGTATTTAGCTTGGATTAAGAGCTAAGTTGGAAGTGTTGTATTCTGTAGAGAGGCGGTGCTAAATAATAAAGAATGAACTTTTTAAGAAAATGCTCTTAATACAAGATTGTTCATTCGTTATTATATACCGTCGCGGTTCCCCAGAATACTGCGCTGGAAACCTAGCTCTTGATACAGACTATACATACTTAAACATATTTATAAATGAGATCTACATTCCACATAGATGCTGTAATAGCCCATTTGTTATCCTGTTTCCTTTCGTTTTCTATTGTTTGTAAGTATTCTTTTAATATTCCTGACTGCATATCATCACCATAAAGATAATGAGAAGCTACTCCTACCAGAAGAGGTGAAGCACCACGTTCTAGAGGGGTTGACGACTGAAATTGCAAAATGATGCTAATAATAAATACAAGCTAATTCAAAGAAATTTACTTTTCGGAAATTCATTTGAATACAATGCAGTAAAATTGGATAGTCCGGCCTGAAAAAAACGGGCCCAGTCTGACATTCAAAGTTAAGCTCGGCCCGAATCCCGAAAGCCCGTAGGAGGCTGAACCCCGGACTATCATAACACGGGCGCACACTATCAACTAACTCTACTATGTAGGTATTATCATACCCCTCATACGAGTACCAGTTCCCTAATGATCCATCCTTTACTACGGGCAGGGTTTTAGGTTCTCCCAGGGCTGTGAAAATACCGGCCCGTTTCTCACAAAGTCGGCCCCAGCGCCCGGGCCGGCCCGTCAAATTCCCAGCCTTGGAGTTCACCAGTGCGGCCCGACCAGTCTTGGCTATTTCCTGTTATTTACCTCTACAGTTATATTAAACTTCCAAGTAGCACATTGTGGTCCATTACAAGTTAAAAACAAGAACATATGATCTTCGGGTGTAGAAATAGACTCAGACATGGAACAACTGGATATAAGCCAAGAATGTTGGCCAATCAGATAAACTGATATCTGACCACCACCTAAAATTGATAGTTTATTATGTTTATAGTCCATTTAAAAAAATAGCAGCGCATTACCAAAGTTAGAAATTGCGAATTTGATTTTTTATCGGTAACCTTCCATTCACTTTCATAAAACTTCTCTGCTATTCTTGAAGACAAATCGCTTGGAGGGGTGTACGGTCGGGCTACAAGGAATAGAGCGCATTAGTGCAAAGGAGCGCGGTGGCCCTGGTAAAAAAAAAAACCCAAAACCATATGATCCAGCGCAAAACCACAGCCTCTTATATGCAAACAATTCGTTCGTCGACTATGGAATCAATACTCATAAAAGCCTAGCTTTTAGAACGAATGAATATAAGTGAATAATATAGGATTTAATGAGTTTTCATATAAATATATTAATATATATAATATTTTTTCCTACCTTTCACTTCCATCTCAAAATGTATCTTCCTATCGCCTTCCTTGGTTCTTTTCAACACATTAAGTTGAGACGGCTTACTGAACTGAGGACGTTCTGCGGCATACTTGAAACGAATGTGTCTGCAACAGCATGAAATATGTTTATTTAGAATGATTTGTTTCCGAATATAAGTTTTGTAATACAAGAAATACATGGAATCAAAGAAGTGCTATTGAGAATGAACTGTTGAGCCGGGTTCGCCCTGTTCTTCACACTTTAAGATAGCGTTTGTTGAAATTGTGAGTAACCGCCGCATTTTCAAAAAATGTCAGTCCTATTCCCATTGGTTTCATTACACGACCGATCGTTCGCAAAAACATTTCATTCTTCAGTTCTTTTTGAGCAGCGGTGGTAATTTAGGGGGCCAGCCAGGACCACATATGGGTTACGCCGTCCCTGTATTCAAGAAATTATAATATGCTAAACGATCGGATATGCGATTATTCCAACATCTGAGTGGGTTCCTTGTGAAAAAAAGTTCTCTAAACAGTGGGATCAAAAAAGTCACGGAATATAATGTCTAGAAGTTAAGAAACCACGAACCGCGGTCCGTCCCGGTCCTTGTAAGTCTCACCACTACTACAAACCTATCTTGAATCCTATGTCTGGTTGGGTAATAGAAGGGAATTTCGCAGTACGGATCGTCATAGTGACAGTTTAGACCCATAAAGTCTAAAAGTATTGTATGTAATGCTTAAATATTTTGAAAGAGTTGTAATATATATATATATATGAAATTTTTCAAAAATATAAACTTTATTCCTACCGTTTTCTGCATTAACAAATGGTATGTCTTCGGCGCCTCTATAGTCATGAGATATAGCATAGATTACTGTATCATTTAATAGAACTGTACCGTCTTCATTGCGAAAATGACGGTTTGAATGCTGGAAGTGTGAGCTTTTTATATTAACATGTTCAATAAAAATAGGTATATAGTTCTGGTCTTTTCATTTAAAGTCTAGATTGTTAAATATGCTTATGAATCTGAATTAAGAATCGTTGTAATCGGTATTATAGTATAGTCAGCGCCAAGAGTAATGACGTAGTGAACTTTGCAAGTACGCGCGTGCAAATTGCCTGCAGATGCGGTGTTAAAAATCCTAAAAATACGGAAGTGACAATTCATTATTATTCTCGGCGCTGACTATATATATTAAGCACTAGGTTCCAAGTGCAGAATCTCAGAGATACCGGTGTTATAAAAGGATGAAAGGGCTGATTAGGACCCTTTTTGAAAAGTACAGTCATTCTATTCTAACACTGCCTCTCTCCACAGTACTGCAGTGGAATCATAGTACTTGATATAAACTGTATAATTATTGTATATTATATAAAATAAAGGATTTTTCATAAAAACTAACGAAGAATTGAGTTCTTTTAGTAGTTGGATACTGTTCATTCCAGTTGAAAGGAGTCTTTACAAAAGAAGCCAAAACATAGAGAAGTGTTAGAATAACCATAATTACACCAAGTATCATATAGATATACTGTCGCAGACCACTTTCATTCTTGTCTCGCACGGATTCCGACCGAGCCAGCAATGGAAGCTGAAATAAGTTTATAAAGATAGTTTTGGAAATTGGTTCTGGCTCAAGTTTTGATGAAATATCCTTTCGAACTTGTAAGGCCCTGGGAAATAAGCCGGGAGGCTCACAAGACCGAATTATTTTAACATTGTAGTTATTAGAAATCAAAGTTTCTGAAATAACTCAAACTACTCAACGGAATGCATTATCCGAACATTAGCACTATAGTGTGTATCCAGTGCCCGTAGCATAGAAACGCCCGGGTTGCTGCCCGTGCAGGCTAAAAACTGCCCGGGCACCCACCCAGATGTTTCTATACTACGGTCAGAGTGGCTGTAGCAGAAAGACGCCCGGGCAGTTTTTTGCAAAAATTGCCCGGGCACTCACCCGGGCGTTTCTATGCCACGGACACAGAGGTAGTTTCGAACGCAATATCATGGTAGGTGATGGTGTTATACAAAATTAAATTACTTTTGAGAAAAGGCTCCCAATCCACCGCTTTTTTATTCATTAAAAAAAAACATCGCTGCTACCCATGATACTGCCTCTGAAACCAAGCTTTTGATCCACATCATGTTGAATTCATGAGATCAACGCCAACCGTTTGCAATTAAGTGAACCATCTATCTACTTCAAATGTTAGATTGCAAAAACTTAAAAAGTCAACTAACCAATGCCAGGACAGTTGAAATAGTAGAAAAAGCGACAAAAGAGGCTACAACTGGTTCGGGATTACCGCTAGTTCTGCCCATAATAGGTATAAATATACTAAGAAACATCTCAGTTGTATAAATGGACATAGAGATACCGGGGAAGGCGAACAGAAGATGGAGCGATATATGGGACCAGACACCTAAAAGAAGTTTCTAGGATTCAAAAAGCCGTTAGTCTTACCCATATTTTGTGTTGGTATCATTTTCTTGAGAATTGGCAGTCCCATAAGAGCAAATAAGAATCCACTAGCAATGTCAAAATAAGTAAAAACAGCCAGAATAACAGAAATAAAACAAAGATGAACATTTTCTATTGAAGTGGAATGAGCCTGAAACGAAGGTATAGTCGGATGCAAAAGTAATAAGGCCGTATAGGCTGTGTATTTCGTCATTTTAACACTGCGCCTGCTGGCATTCTACGCGCCCGATATCAGCAGATTGCAAAACTGGCTTTCGCAGTGCCTTACTCACACAAAATATTGCAACACCCCGGCAACTCAATTTTTATTAACACGGACGGTCCTATTACTTTTGAATCCGACTATATTAAGCTGGATACATTTCTCGATAAACTCTCGATCACCGCTGGTCGCGCTTGTTGAGCTTGCTAGTGCAAATAGCCCAAGATTTCATAAAAATTAAGGCAAATTAAAATAATTCAGTCTAGTACTATCATTCATAACTTATTGATAGCCTAGATTTTGTTTTATAAACTTTTTTCAAAAATTATTATGTGATCATAATAAAAGGGTAAAATATATGATAATGATTGAACTCACCATCTTCTCCTTCTCACTCATTGAATTAGTTAAAAATGTAACCGTAGTACAACCAATCCAAAATATAGGTATACCATATACAATAGCAGCTATAGAATGATAAGTATACCAAGACATAACACCCAACCAAAGAGGGGCAAGACGGGTCATTCTATAGAGAATTCGATATTATATTATAACTTTATTTTAAGAGCCAATTATATAGTAAGATCCGAAAGTAATAATGGAGTGTTAATAAAGAATCTCGTCGAGAATGGCTGTGAAAGTTTTTGAAATACGAAAATATACCCAAAATTGCATAAAAATACGCAAGTAACACTCCATTATTCCTCTTGAATCAGACTATATCACTTTTGTTTTTTAAAGTTCCTGTTGCTTTTTCTTGGCCAGTTTATACTTTATTATTAAAGATTTTACAGAATTGTTTCATTTTTTAAACTGTTCCGCTTGAATGTTACTGCCAGAACGGTAAACACCAACGTTAATTCAATGCACGGAAAACACAAGTAAATCAAGTTATAAAACGATACTCAGCATTTTTTATTTGTTTTTTGTTTTCTGGAAATCAATAAATATTTCTATTTCAAAACTACGTTCCCGTAAACGGTCTTTGCTCATGTGGCACGGTGACGGAATCCTGGTGGATTGATCCAATGGTTCAAACTTACAAAATTGTGAATGCTACCATCGAAATAATAGCTAGAATGTAGTCTCTTACAGCATAATATAGTTCTAATCCTTAATTAACTTATTACATTTAAGTAAATTATTAATATTCGTACCATTCTTGAATCCATTCAAAACTGTTAAAGAGAATGAGGCCACAATGAATAGAATACTAATAAAATGAGCTAGTTTAAGCGGATAGACAACTACGAAAAGACCTTAAGTAAACATTTAAAGTGATTTTAATAATAGAAAACAAACCCAGAAAATCGAAGAAAACACTTTTTGTATCGGCAAATTCGGCTGGATTTTCTAGGTATGGAGAGGCGAGAAGATGGTTCAACGTGGAATAGACGTTCTCACCTGTATGAAAAAGATTATAAATAACTAAAAGCAGGAGTATTGTTTTATCTTTGTAACAGGTTTTCTTATTATAATCTACCATGATTCTAGTTCATGTTGGGTGGGATTTCCGGTATATAATATAGGGGGAAACCATACCCTGTGGCCGTAGTATAGAAACGCCCGGGTGGGTGCCCGGGCAGTTTTTAGCCTAATTGGGTAACCATTCTCAACTACTCGGGCAGCTAAAAACTGACAAAGGGTTTTAATAATACGGCCACTGGAACCCGGGTAATTTATCCTGATGGACTACCCGGTGCCCCACCCTAAGTTCATGGCTATTTAACTATGCGAGAAATATTTATTTTAGCTAGTTGCAGACAACTGCAGTTGATAATATTTGCATACAGTTTATTTGAAAGTGAAAACTATTATTGTTATAGCAAGATCCGAGAGAAATAATGGAGTGTTAAAAAAAGAATCTCACCGAAAAAGGCTCTGAAAGTTTTCGAAATACTAAAATATACCCAAAATTGCATAAAAATACACAAGTAACACTCCATTATTCTTCTTGAATCAGACTATATTAAACCATTACACGCACCTGCCCTTTGTAACGAGCCTGGAGTGATCCTCTCTGCCTCGTCGAATTCCGTGTGCCACCAATAACCATTTTGAACAAAAGCTAGATCGAGACCTAAATATATACATTATTTAAATAAATGTTCACTAGATTCGAACAACTTTGTCTATTATCAATGACAATATGCTACTTAATAAAAGTTGAAAGAGCCGGTTCTAGAATCGATATCTGTTAAACTATTATTTTACAAGATTTAAAAGCTTTTTATTTTAAAATTTCCTAATTCCTCACCAGGTACTCTTCCATAGTCTCTGAATACTCTATAGTCTGTGTCTCCAGGATATACTCCACTCTGGAATACTTCTTGACCAATAACACTACAATGAGGATGAACAGCAGCTTCCAAATACGAATTCAATAGCCAAGGGTTAGCAGGACCTATAAATAAGTATTATTGTTGTATTCTTTTAAACATATTATATGAATAGTATTATTATTTACCTGCTTGGAATAGAAGTTCTCGTCCACCACTACCACTGGCTTCTAGGTTGATAAAGGCTCGAATGCTGTGTCTCCAGCTGTGCTGAGTGATGAATCCGTGAGAAGCCTGCAGTAAAAAGTTGCATACAAAAGTTGCATGTATATAATATTTTATATCTTAGTTCTGTCAAGATATTTACAAACTATTTAGGGTATTGATAGAGCATTATCAAGAGAAAGCGGCGGTGTTATATAATGGAGTGTCCTTTTCTTCAAAAGTACATTCATTTTTGTTTCACATCGCTTCTCCTCATTATACTGCTCTGACAAAAAACTATAAAATATGAGCGATTGTGGACTTTCTATAGTTCAGTAATAGGTTAAACAGAATGTTTTAAATTTCAAACGTTCAATATATCTTAAATATGTATGACAACTAACCAATAAACTAGATTCTTCTGCTCCATTGAATAAGAATATAACATCATGACTGAGTTTGTCAGGCTGATGGGAGTAAAGTCGGATAATCTCTAACATTAGAGCGCAACTTATTAAATCATCAGAACCACCTGAAATTATTTAATTAATAGAAGACTAGAACGTTATCTTAGTAAGACTTTCCTGCACCCAATTTGAATTTGAATGTTATTTGAATAGAGTAATGCTCCTTTAAAAAACCGTCAAAAGTTTCCCATTTTGGCAAAAGTTAACAAATCGCTTTTATATAAGTAAAGTATTCTTACCGCTTCCTGTTGGCCAACTATCATAATGACAATTCAAAAGCACAGAAATTCTTTCTTGGCCGTCGTTTTTACCAAGTCGAGCAATCACATTTGAGACCTTAAATAAAAATTGTATTCTTTTATTATATTACTTTTATTTATGGAATAACTCTCCTTGCTCCAACTGGAATAGTCATTATTGAGTTTTCTAATTATGTGTTGAGAAAAACTCAACTATTATCTAACTTTAACGTTTCTATTTATAAATAGTTTGTATTATGATATCCTGGAGTAATACGGTGTTAAAGGAATGTATAGTCTGTTTCAAAACCTAGACTGCAAGCGCCGTTTGTAGTTAACATGCCGCGATGACCGGCTTCCCATTCAAAAGTGCAGTTTTACTCCGACAAAATAGCTTTTCCTTTATAAAGCCGATTATAGGGCACGTTAACTACAAACGGCGCTTGCAGTCTAGGTCTTAAAACAGTATATAGTCTAGCGTTGCTCCGTTCAGGAAAACGGGTTTTCCGCCAAAGTTGTTCATAATAACTGTCTCCTTTTTGTTTCCCAACTATAGGAACAGGCCAGGCCGGTCTCTTTCCAACCCTGGTTTTTGTAGTTTCTTACTATTGAAAAAACTAACTTTTTATCTACTTGGCTATCAATAGCTAATCTAATCAACTGTGAATATGAATAAGGTGGTTTCTCATCATCTTTTAACCGAACATTTGGATAATTACTCGACGAAGAGGACTTCTTTGCTGGCTGAACCTGGAATACAATTGAATATTACTAAAGTTATTATTACTAAAATTGTTTAGGGATTACTTGGGTGAAAAGACATTGTCGCTGAAGAAACAATTATCTATTGTATTCTAATGAAACCTAGGCTTTTCGGTCATTTGGAATAGTACCCGATTTGTAAATTTTTGGGGCCCGCAGATAACGAAACGGAAACAGAATATTCAGTTCAAAAGTTTCCGTTTTTGACTGTTCCGTTTCCTTGGGAGTCCCTAGTAATATTTTTAAAAGTTCGAACCCTTCTATACATTTGATTTTGTATGAATATTAGCTAGATATTTAGAAAACGTTTATCTATGCCTAAAACACGATACATAATAAGTTGTTTTCGTGTTTTGAATACGACTTTTCTCGAATGTTGGTCAAATTGCAGTATTTATCCTCAGCGAAAGTTATATAATCTTTCAACGATAGGCCAGTTGAAAAGACCGCCCCATCCTGGCAGTAAAGTTAGTCTGAGAATAGTCCGAGACTGGGATCCTTGTTATTGTACATGATCCGGATTTTCAAAATCATTAAAGATACAGTTATCAGTAGTTTAGTAACGTACAACCTCTAGCCGCAATCAAGAAGTTACACTCTTGGGTAAACTATGTTCATTAAACCCTAACTTCATTAGCACAATTACCCGTACCAAATAACTAATTTGAACAGAGCAACTCTTTATATATAATTTAGCAAAAGGGATATTGTATATCAAACATATGGAAAAAGTTGTGAAAAAGAAAGTTATAGAAATGATTTAATGGATTAGTTAATACTAAAGTTTGCAATAACTCTATTATCCCAAGGTCTCATGTAACGTGTATCTTTACGGGTAACTACAGGAGCTTGATGAGTACGACCACTCGTTCCAGATTGATACTTATCAAGTTTAAATAGAGGATATACTAATACATACTTTTGTTTTAATCTCACCTCTTGAATATTTGTTGATCCCCCCGTTGCAAGAAGCCATTCCAACTGACATAACGAGGAGTTTAGTTCAGTCATAAACAAAAGAAGAGCCTGAAATCATGAAACATAATTATATTAATAAGAGTTATAATTAAGTAAATGAACAACGATATTCTTTATAATGAATCGTTTGTAGAAAGGTTCGAAATATTTAAAAAGCCCAATTCGGTGAAAATAGTATAATGAACAATTATATTGCTTATATAGTAAATGTTTTAGTAGCGATCTTGTAATCAAATATAACTGTAGACTAGTACTTGGGGCGCATACTGAGATTTGCAATAAAAATAAGCAGGAGTGTTGCAATATTTTGTCTGAGTAAGGCAGAGCGAAAGCAATTTTGCAATCTGCTGATGCCGCGCGCGTAGAATGCCAGCAAGAGCAGTGTTAAAAATCATGAAATACCCAGGAACACTATTTTTTGTAGTCTATTCTTTTTCATATTTTGGAACTTAATGGAGAAGGCAGAAGCAGGAAGCAACATCCACCACACAAGATCTTCGTCTAGAGGAACAATTAGTGGACCAATCCGGAAGGTACAACTTTGTTATACCTCTTTTGTTTTTCGTTTTGTTGTGGAGGCCGGAGCCCGCTACGCTTCGCAGAGTGTTTCGGAAGCAATTTGGATGTTGATGACAAGACAGGCCAAGTCAACAGAAAGGCTTACGGTAGTCAAGTCAAGAGCAGTTAAGAAGATCGGAGAAGACCGAGGAGTATCGAGGCAGGTCCACGTGGAGTTATTGGATCTATACTCGAGAAACTCTGGAGCAAGCAGAATTCGGGAATCGAAACTAAATGAAGCCTCAGTTGATCTAAGATAAGATCCTGAGACATACTTAGTGATCAGGAAGTCAAAGCTAAATGAGTCTCAGTGATTTCCTGAGACATACTTAGTAATCGGGAATTCGGGAAGCCAACCGTCGGAGCAGTTTCAGAAGACAGCCGGGGGCGCCACCGTTGTTGGGGGGCCGGAATGTGCTGCAAACTTATATGTTTTACGCACGTATTTCGAACTGTTTCCAGCAACTTGCACACTGGCTGGGTCCCGCCGCGAACCTACAGTAAGACCGTCAAAGTAGGATTTGAATCGATATACGCCAGGGACTGGGCGCCTTTCAGTGTTGTCGACTGTATGTACTGAATCTACGTCGCACCTTTTCGGGATATTTTCGGGATAGACTAATCCCATTTATTGTTGTATGTTTATTAACCCTTGCTGTACATAAATCTCATACCATTTCTATCTCTTTTGTATCTTGAGTTGGGAACCTAAAGCGAAACTTGAAGGCGAGTATTCTATCATCCTTGAACCACCGAGGCTCTGATACTTGTCACCGTAATGATGCTGATCTGGGTCTATTTGAGGCCCGGAAAAGCTACATTATGCTGAACATATTTTTTAGAGTTGTTATTTCTTGATTTACTCGCTGTTAATCACCAGAGCTGTTAAGCAATAATGGAGTGTTACCTGCTTATTTATAGGATTTTTATCACCGCACCTGCAGGCAGATTGCACGCGAGTACATGCAACGTGCGCGGTGCTCGCAAAAGGGGCTAAGACGAGCGTTGAATTCTTTACACTCGAACATTACTCTTGGCGCTGACTATAGCATACAAACCTCTATAATTGTAAGTTTACTTCTCTTTATTCAGACAGTGGCTCCTATCGTGGTTGCTAGCACTGTATTGATTAAAGGCACGGTACATCTCAATTTTATTGTTTCAATCGACAGAGCTACTGATTCTGAGTTGGAATATGAACGTCGAATGTTGTTTCGATCATTTCGAGCAAAGTTATGGCCGATTGAAAATACTGCCACCCTGCGTTTAGGTTCCCCAAGGGGCGGGGTTCTGGTACCCCCTGCGCCCTTTGCATGAATTCAGAAATCATAAACTGCAGCCAAATTCAAAGAACTAAAAACATTTCTACCATTTTCATGACTCAAAACGTATGTACTCGTGAGATAATTGTAAAATTCCGTACGGAACTAGGATTTTCAGCAATTTTATGTTCAATTCGGCTACAGTAACCCATGTTCAGTAGACCGGGAATAAAACTGAACATGATCCAAAATCATTCGTTTTTCTTTAAATTTTTTGAAAATTATATCATTTTTCATTTTTAACGAGGTCATTTTTCAACTTTTTAGTCTGAATAATATAGAACAATAAAATTGAAAATAAAATTTGGAGTGTACCGTGCCTTTAAATTACAATGAGCTCCTTTTTCAAGAATAAGCATTTAGTACAAACAACTTTTTTTGAACAAAACAAGAGCCAAAGAGTAAGTTCTCAGAATTTTATTGAAGTTATTCACAAAAAGCCATCAAATAAAGTATAATATAAAAATATAAAAAATGTTATTATAAATTATAAAAAGATTAATTTAAAAAATGCAGCCAATAAATCTAATTCATTCTAGGTAAAGTAATAAAGTTGTATGATATTTGTGTTGTATTACAGAAAGGACATCGCTTATTTAAATTTGCTCTTTTGAAATTTGTGTCGCATTCTTTACAGAATCCATTAGAACACTGTTTACAACAGTAGAGGTTTATACCGACACAGCATAATTTACATCTGTAAAACGCAATTATTTAAATTATATAAGACTTTGTGTTAGATTTTATTGTATTACAAGGGGTTTAGTTGATTTCATTGAGTAAATTTCGCAATTACCTGAGATTCTCCGTC
>JAQGAV010001065.1:0-23781 GCA_034691345.1 Phasmarhabditis papillosa | reverse complement strand
CTACAGTATACGCGCTCGCCGGCTAGAAGTTGCACACTGGACGAAGATTGGCCCAAATTCGCTTGGCGTGTGTACGTCACGTCACGTTACGTCATGTTCGGATACGTTCGGCTATAGTTCGGTTATGTTATTTCGGGAAGACTAATCCCTTGTTGTATATGTTAACCCATTCTGTACATAAATCTCTATCTCTTTATCTCTCTTTGCATCTTGAGTTGGGAAAACCTATAGCGGTACTTGCGGCGAGTGTTTCTACCCTTGAACCACGGAGGCTGAAACAGTCAACGTAGCAAGTCCGATCTGGGTCAAATAGAGGCTCAGAAAAGACCTGCTACGCTGAATACAGTAGGCAAAAATAATATGTTTTAGTTTTTGAGATTCCATTTGGTTTTTGTTTCATGTCATATTAATTTACGATTCTTTGCTTTAAATATTTATGATCTTGTGTTTCGAATAAAGAAACATTAAAACTTTAAAAGCAAACATCGTTTTCATAAGCATCAAATACCGAACACATGTACATAGTCAATTATGGATTAACATTCATTTTGTGACTTTTATTTATCTTTTACTTGGGATCCGTGAGAAAGACAAACATTTTGCTTGCTTGTTTATTCACATTAAGTATTGTAAATTAAGAACAAATCATGTGTCTCCCGATGACTCTACTGAGTAATCGGTTGAAGTTTTGGGCTCTGTATAAAGTTTAAGAGGAGCTTGGCAGATATAAGCATCAAGTTCCTGGTTGCCGCAGTCCTGACAGTCCATCCAGAATCCAATATCAATATAACAACATCCGCCACCGGTTGCATATTTTGGATTGCCTGAGGGACCTGCAGAGGTAAAATCAGTAGCGAAACTAGATTGGCTGAACTTCAAGATGGAAACTCGACTTTTCTTAATCCGAGAAGAAATTTTCTAATTTAAAAAAAAATGAAAAAAATTGAAAAAAAAGAGTAAACATTTTCTGAGGAGAAATTGTACCTGATGTGAAGGAACTGTATTTAAATGGTGTGCCGTCGTCCCATTTGCAACTTCTAGTATCACCATCCGAGTGTATTGTCGAACATTGCAGACCAAATGCCACCCAACGGGATTTTTCTTGTTTTCTTTTGAAGAACTTGTTTAACTATAGATTTAAATGTACGGTAAATATTGCTTGATTTAGAAAATTTGTTTTTTAGAATTTAAAAAGGTAATACAAATCATTTAGCTGATCACCCTAAGAGCTATGTTGGTATCAAACATTTCTTACTTTTAGAAAGTTACCTTCTCGCTATGAATGGTCGCCAAATATCCATTGGGTATTTGTTGACAAAATAAGCCAGCATTGTTTGCAGAAATTTTTGTTCCACTTTGAACATACTGAAATATTGGCATGTTAAAGAGAGAGAAAAGGATAACACAAAGTGTAAACTGATAAAGAACATTTCAATAAATATAGTCAAACAAAAACAAGACAAATAATAACATTTGCAATCAAAAATAGTATTTTTTTATGATAGCCTTTCATCCTCGTTTCACAAGTTAACCGTTTGCATAGTCATATTCCGTTTCAAAACCCAGACTGCAAGCGCCGTTTGTAGTAGTGACGTGCCGCGATGACGGGCTTCCCTTCAAAATTGCTCTTTTATTTATAAAGCCGGTTTCAGCGGCACGTTAACTACAAACGGCTCTCGCAGTCTAGGTATCAAAACAGACTATATATTTTTTACATGCATACTTCTTTTTAACTATTATGAAACTCACGCGATAGCACATATTTCCTCTATCGAATTGTTCATAGTTTTCGGGGCATTGTTTCTGATCTTAAATTAAGTAACAACAAATTTCACAGTATTTCGATAAATCTAATGAAATATAACTTGGTATTTAATTAATTAAACTTTAACTGAACAATGCTTCAAATTTACCCACATTTTGCACATACAACTCCAGTAGTATTTCTATCACATTCTCCAGTAGTTAAACAGTTACAGGACGATCGTTGATAATTCATCGCGATATTTGGACTCCACACAAATACCAGACAGTTTTTCGGACAAAAAACGAAACGTTTATTGCTAATACTTATTTGAAGAATGATTATTTAATGGCTTTCTTCATTACTTAATAGTGTTTGGTTGTATTTATCGTATTGAATTGAATGAGTTTGCAATGTTATAATATTATCATATTCCTTCACACTTAAGATGCCGTCACCGTACACGTTAACTTAACAAAGTCGTAACTTACCCATCGTTTTCACCACTGACAGACAAGCTTTTATTCGATGCAACTTCTGATTTGTCATGTAACCAACGATATGATAAAATACCGCCAAATACATTTGTAGTGTATTTTGCTCCAATGTAAAATTTCATTCCAAGGCCCACGGTGGAGGTGGAAGGTAGCTCTCTTTCTATAGCTTCTAAAAGATGATTGACATTAGTGTACGCAACAAAGCCAGATATATGCAAACTTTTAGTTAAGAATGTAATTTAAGCATAGAGTTGATATCTAGAATATGCTTTTTTAAGTAAAATAGTAATTATTCACTGGATCTATCCCATATTTGTTTTTGATTTCATGAAATATTTTTTCATCTCACCTAGAATTGCTGATTCATGGTGAAAATTTTGACTAGGTGCAATAAATGCGTCTTCTTCTTCACAAATTTCGTTTGCTTTATCGAATGAAAGATAATAATGTTTAGCAAACGCCTAAATGTACAATCATTCGAAAAGTTTAAGTTGCGGGCTTAAATATATGATTCTTATTGTTTTATTAGTTATATAAACCAAATTGCAAACAACGTTGCGCCAATATGAGATTTTGAAATAATCTCCTGACAATAAGAGGAAATTGCCAAAAACTCTGCTAAACCGCACAAAACATCAGTATCCACTAGAGTTGGGCGTTTTGATCCGTTTTACCTCAATCCCGTTTTGGGTTGAAACGGGTTGGGGCGAAAAAGGGTTTTAGGGCTTTAAGCGGGATAGTTTGGCTTCTTAAATTGCTTGAAATAACTAACAATTAAGCACAAAAAACGGGCCCAAAACGGGTTTTCGTGTTACGGGTTGAACTCAATCCTGAATTTCCACCTGGGGCTCGTTTTTCGGGTCGAGCTGTCCAACTCTAGTACCTACTATATGTTCTATCCTATCATACCTTAAAACAAAGCGGGTTATGAGCAAAATCAGAAGAAGATGCTTCCCAACCACTTCCACAAATACCAACTGCACCAAACACAACTTTAATGAAAGCATACATAAGAAGTAGAATCTAAAAAATCTGGAAAATAGTAAAATCCATAACGATTAGTGTAATGTTCTAAATGTTCCAACAATGTTCGGAAAAGTTTTTAAGTTGGTTTTTTGGGATGTGTTAGACCTATTCCCTACGCACACAGAGTAATAAAAAACTTACCAACATCACTATAGTATTTACAGAACAGCAATTCTCCAATTATATGGCATTTGTATGTTTATTTTTTGAAACTCTATATTCTCGTTTGTCACAAAATTGAAAGCTTCCCAAATTGTTTTCATTTTCTGGTAATGAAAACAAATAATGTATGCGTTGGCCGTGCAATATGACTACAATTAATAGTACAATCTACTGATAATGAAGTAGATGTTTTTTTCTGAATTTAGAATATTTTGTGATTGAAAAACGATAGATTTTCTGTCAAATATACAAATTATCGTTGTTGCAATAGATATCAGCAAGCCGGAATTGAAAAGTTGGTTGGTTCCATTTGAACCAGAGTCCGGGCCGGGCCGTGGCCGAAAATTCCAAAAGTCGGCCCGCCCAAGCACAATGTTTACGACAAAAATCGAACGATTTAGGTGAATATTCTTATAAATAGTATCCAAAAACATCAATAGGTAAAGATTATTGCACTATTTATTGTTAATGCCGAAAAATTGCACTGAAAACTAACTTAACAATAGCCTCTAAATAGTTAGAAATAGACTAGGGTCGGCCGAGCCTAGTCCAACTTTTTGGACCCCTAGGCCTTACGAGTATGCAGGAATACAATATTTATTGAACACATTATAAAATACACTCTGAGATTTGTTACGGTTAATTCAATGAATGACTTCTTGCATCGGTGCCTGGCATATATAGCAATCAAAATGTAATTCATCACAAGAAACACATCTTAGCCAATCACCGTTATTAAAGTTACAGCATCCATTGCTATCGTAGGGATTATCTTAAAAATTGTCATATATTAATGATAAAACATCGAAAAGTATGAGTAATTCAGAAAATCATGATCGAAATGTTTTTCTCAAGTTCCAAAAAGCTCTCATCATGTTAGTTGAATATTGAATTATGTTACAGAAAAAAACGGTTGAACTAATTGTGGGTAGATAGTTATTGCATGTTAATTATACTGACAATTTCCAGCTTACTTCCTTTAAATCCGTTGAACTTGAAACGAGTTCCATCTCTCCAAACGCATCTATTTTCAATTCTTTCTGACTGAGAACCACGGCATGATAGACCAAACGCCGCATCATTTGTAGTATTGGGTTTCCTCTCATGCAGAAACGTGTTTAACTGTAATTAGACAATAATCTGCAGTTTACTTATTATGATAATAATCATGAAAATGTTCATTATGTTTCTTTTATGACCTTAACGCAACACACAACAATACACATGTGAAATTATCTACCGGTAAATCCAAATATCTCCCTTAATACTGTTCATTTACTGACCAGCTCCACTGTGACCGTAGTATAGAAACACCCTGCTGGATGGTCGGGCGGATTTAAGCCTGCCCGGGTAACAATCCGCAACTGCTCGGCAGCAAAAATTACCCGGGCAGTCACTATGCTACGGCCACAGGATTCTGGGCTGGATATCTTGTCAACTAGAGCATCTACTTAAAGTTGTTTCTTTTATAAATATAACTAACCTGATGATTATAAATAGTTGCCAATGTGCCACCTGGAACATGCCAGCATTGCATATTAGCATTGTTGGCCGACATTTTTTCGTTATGTTTGAAAAACTAAAACTATTAGACAAGTTGTAAAAATAAGAACCCACTCACTTTATGACTAAAATCAATACTTACCTTATAACACAATGATCGTTGTCCAAATGTTTCGTATCCTGTTGGGCAAATTCGAGTGTCTGAAAAATCAGGTATTGTGAGTGCCACATCTATATTAGAGAATCTACCATACATGTACAATAAAACGAACATTATAAACCTTATCTATTTAACTGATCTGAAACGAATGTTTAAAAAGTTCTGCACAGTTAGCCTGGAATTCTTTCAATCGAGCTATTGACAAACAAATTTCTGCATCTATAGTTAATCAGACTGTCTAGAAAATGATAAAGATGATGATGTGAAACAACAAGTTAACTTTTTTCTTCTATTATTTGAGATTTACTATGCAGTAGAGTTGGGCGTTTTGACCGTTTTACCACAACCCTGTTTCGAGTTGAAACGGGCTGGGCAAAAATGTTTCGGATTTCGGATTTAAACGGATTGGAGCAAAAACGGGTTTTCGGGTTTCGTGTTGAGCTCATTCTTGAATTTTTTGCTTTTTCGGGTCAAGATGCCCAGCTCTACTCTACAGGCCAATCATTCGAGTCATTTCTCAAATGATAATACTCGCACAATTCTTCTAAGTAATCTTACATTTTGCACATATTACTCCTCTGACTCTGGCGTTACACACTCTAGGGCTAACACAATCACATCTGCTTTGTCGTAGCTCTACAGGAGTCGAAAGTGATGCAAATTGGAACATTAAGCAGTTCTTTCCACTGAAAATGTACATACTTGCTATAGTTAGTTCTATTTATATGTCCATTGTTACTAAACAAATCATTTTTTTATTTGTCGCAATGTATAAATAATCAATTGTGCACTTACTCATTATTCTTTTCACTTTTGCTTGTTGTTTGGTAGAATTCTACTTTTGATTCGTCGTACACCCAGTGGAAATCGGGAGTTCGATAATTCTTGCTAGTTGAACCCAGATAGAATCGCATTGGCTCACAGATTAACGATTCGGGGGGAACTTCTATGCCAGCTGCCTCTGTAATAAATGTGGAATCTGTTTTGGGGAAAATTAAAATCATCGAACTCCAGCTTAAGAGGCTACTAATAGTGCTTACATACCTCGAATTGCCATTTCATGATATTCATTTTGCATGGGAGCTACAAATGCATCCACTTTTTCACAAATTTGTTTCGCATCTTCAAATGAAATAGAGTAGTGTTTTGAAAATGCCTGAAAAATAATCTCGCCTAGCTGAAAGTACGGGTTAGTAGATACAGCATTGGTACAACGCCTTAGCGGCAGTTTGTTCAAATGTAATCACTGGAAATTTTAAGAGGAGTTGAAGCCTCACCTTGAAACATAGTGGTTTTTCTCCATCAACCGAGGAAGCAACCCAATCTTCTTCACATGTACCGATCAAACCATTGACAATAGCGATGAATACAAAACTCAATGAAAAGACCTAAGAAATAGTCAATGAATACTTTAATATGCATTGTTTAGTTTGTATCCTTATGTTGAAGTTAACTGACTTACAAAAGAAAATTGAAGATTTCTTCCACTCATTCTTCTTTCTTGTACTTCGAAGGTTGGTCAATGGTTTTTGTATTGGTTTTCACTGGGATAATAGCTTATTGTGGAAGTAGAGCTGGTTATCCGGCCCGGCCCTGCCCGGCCTGAAGTTGTGAAGGTCGGCCGGGGTCGGCCGGATAACCAGCTCTGTGTTTAAGGGATGAATATTTCACACACTGAGCGTTGCTTTTTATTACTAGTACGTTAGTAGTAAAATAAGTTTGTGATAGAAGCATGCATATGAATCATCAATAAAACAATCTTGTCAACAAACACATGGTGGGCAAATAATCGTAAAATGATTGAGAAGTTTCCAGCCGTAAAAGTAGTTAATAACACACATCGAGCGAAATCTTCATCTACAATTTTGTATCATTGATTAAAGAAATAACATGATTTTGCTTTTTAATAACTTTTCATATAAACTTATCTAACAAAAACAAACTAGCTATAAATGTTCTTAAATATTCTTATATATATGTTTATTGTGTAGATGAAACAAAACCCTGTTGCTGAGCTAAAAGGACTGTGACAAGTTTTTTTCAGATAGCTACCCAAGAAAGAGAATTTTTTTTTAAAAATAGTTACAAGGAGATATATACTGAAAATGGTTTCTAGCTAGATATTTCGGTTCAAAGGTGCGCGCTCCCTTTCATTTTGGTTCAATCTGGCTGGAGTTACTGTTTTGAAAGTACAAAAAACAAATAAGTATTAAGTTCACTTTTACGGAGAAAGTATCCGCTCAACCTGAAATACTTGGCTTTTTCTCCCTTTTGAAATCTAAATCTGGATGTTAGTAACAGTATACCTATTTATTAATAGCAAATGAACAGATGAAACTGTAAAGGGCTTGGTTTGGCGGTGTTCAAAATATCGCTATACATATTGCTTGAAAGAAAGTGTGTAAACAATTTAATATTATGATTAAAAAGTTTTTAATAGCATACAACGACACTACCATTACAAAACGGGGTAAATTTCTAACTACAGTTCTATGATATATATATATTTATTTGTTTTATTTTGCTTAATATCTTGACTTCATTTCAGCCCAAGGTGGCAAAAGCAGACATCACAACTACTGAAATATTGAGTTTTGCAAATTAAGCTTACACAGCCGCTACCTTAATGTTCATGTCAATTCGTTTTTTAGACACATTCATTGCGGATATGAATGGAATACTTCTAGCAGTTTGTATTTATCTTTTCGTGGTGATTCGCTGTTCTGAGTTCACTACCCGACTGTTGAATAAAGAAATAGAGACTTTCAAAGTACGATTTTGCAAACACTCATTAGTTTTGAACACATAAACAAAAGGGTAATATGGGTACTTAAGCGACTTGTCTTAAGCAACAATGATTCAAATTGAACTCAAAGAAAAATATGTGCACATGTTGGATTGAACTATTTCAATCCTATAGTCCATACCAAAAAAAGACTGCAGTGCGCGGTGTAGTGTAAGGTTTGTAAAATCGCTCGTTCTTTGTCAAAATTGGAAACCATTATATGGTTCGATGAGCAATTTTTTGTTTGATGTCAGAAAAATATATTGTACTTGTTTCCTTTGTATCACAAAAAGACAAATACGCAATTGCGGAAGCCTACGTATACCACCGCGCTCCACGGTATTTTGCTTGTTATAGACTATACTAAAACACACTATTCGGGACAGACTGAGGTCAATTTGTTGGTTTGAAACACCTTCAGCCGACCCTTTGCGTAGTCTGCTAAAAGGCGAGATGACTGCCGAAACATAAGCCACAGGTTTGTAAATAAAAAAACTTTTCAATTGCTTTTTAGTAAATTGGAACCATAATCAACATAGTTTAGGTAAATGCATTAACACCAAGACAACTTCAAATCAAAGAAGGAGAGAAATTCAACATGAGCGCTGAAATATTCAACTCCGAAGACCACTACATCTCGTGTAAATGGATTAAAGTGGGTCATCTTTTAAAGTTTTATCAGGAAAAATCTTTAAAATATGATCAGTAGGATGTAATTCACATGAACAAACATATTGAAATTAAAAACTTAGTTTCCTGATAACTACTTTAGAAAGTACTACGCCCACCAAGAACGAAGAACGTGACTGAAACGGTTCATCCATCAAAATATTCTATGAAAAAGATGAATAACTCTGAAATTCAAACTCTGATATTTGAAAAAGCAACAGTGTCGGACAGTGGATTTTATATTTTGGAGATTGCAATGCAAGACTTTGTAAGAAGAATAGAATTTCAGGTAGGGTTTCATATTGTTTTTCTACCATAATTCGGTATTTCAATGTTTGAAGGTCTTTTTTCAGCATTCCCATATAGTATCTAGATAGCCAGCGCCTAGCGTAATGATGGAGTATAAATAATTCAACGCTCTTCTGAGCCCTTTTTGCGAGCACCGCGACAGCATCTAGCGGCTCCTCTCCTTTCAATATGTTGCGCTTTGCAAGTACGCGCGTGCAATCTGCCAGTAGGTACGGTGTTAAAAATCCTATATGTACGCAAGTGACACTCCATTATTACTCTCGGTGCTGACTATAACATCTATAGCTCTAAACATGCCTACCAATTAGCGAAGTTATTTCATTCCTCCCAAAGTGAGACAATACACTTCTTTAATACAAGTTCAGACCATCGCATAAGAGACCATAGAGCGCTGCCCCCTATTCACATTGTAATATGTGTCATCCTTCAAATCACTTTTATAGTCTGTATCAAAACCTAGACTGCACGCGCTGTTTGTACGTAACATGCCGCAAATACAGGCCTAATAAGGAAAAAAGCTATTTTGTCTCAGTTTAATTACACTTCGGAAGGGCAAGACCGTCACGGCGGGCACGCAATCTACAAACGGCTCTTGCAGTCTAGGTTTTGAATCGGACTATCATACTTTTTACAGAATAACTATGTAATAAGAAAGATTCTCGTAGACAGCGGTGTTCCTACTGTCGGTGTTAATTTGGGAATGAGTCTGAATTGGAATACTACCGAAATCCAGCAAGAAATTTATGAGGGAGAAAATGTTAATCTAACATGTGATGTTCCGGACAGCGATCATGATTGGTTGAAATATATGTAACCTTAAAGCTAAAAATGTATTTAGGAGTATTCCAAATGTTACTTGGATGAGAACAGGCAGAATGTTGAGTCACCTGGACTCCACTGTTCCTAGAAAAGGAGTATCCAGGCAACTAACAAGTCAAATCCAGTAAGTCTAGGAGAACTCAATTTTTGTCACAATAAACAGTTTAAGTAATATAGCATCAGATCAGTCTGGCGAATATATTTGCATCGCAACTGTACACGGAGTGTCGAAGCCGTTCAGTTTGACCTTAGATGTACTGACAACGGAGAAACCCTTCCGAACAATGCACCAACAGAAAGATCCTTTCTTCGTCGTTTATGGAGCGGCTATAGCGTTAATATGTAATATGGATGCATCTCTAAAGCCAAAATACAGCTGGTTTGAAAACACATTTTATTTTATAGAACTAAATATAAATAGACTAAAACAGAATCCAAAGAGCATAGATCACCTACTCTTTTGGCTAACTTTGTCTGCTACACATACTAACCGTCCATTAGAACTCACCTAACTAACTTTAAAAGTGAAAACAACGCATAACATATTTTCACCTAATCTGGATAAATATTAAAGTTGATAAGCTGATTTTCAATACACAAAAATTAAACACTTCTTCAAATAATAATATAAATTGAGGACAAAAAATGGGAAAATTTGCGATGAGGGGCTCTCGGCGGATAATTACACTCTAACAATTGTGAAGTTACTGGTGACGACTCTGGAGAATTCATATGCGAAGCTGTTAATCAAGTTGGAAAAGAACAATATAAGTACAATATAAAGGTTTGATTTACATAATCTAAAATTAAAGTTTACATACCTTACATAAAAAAGTTATTATAGGTGACAGGAACTCCTTCCACTGACGCCGACAGATATTTGTTTGTTTCCTTATTTGTTTTGGCTATTGTGTTGTTGTTCTTTGCTGGATTCTTCTTACTACATCTAAGGCTCAAAAATAAGGCGAAAAAGCGTAAGATGTGAGTGTCTATTTTTTAATATGGGAAGCTGGTCCGGTTGCCAGAAGCGTATGAAGCAACACCATGTCAACTTGGTTTTAATTACTGCTTATTTCTTTCAATTTTCGAGAAATTGGACTTTGAATTTGTATCTTACGCTCAAAGATTTCCTTAATTTTAATGTTTGAAGCTATAGAGCTTGCATAGATATATCGATGCTGAGTGGAAATATGAAGATCGAATATTTTACGATCATTTTAAGCGGAGTTATGGCCGTTTGAAAATACTGCCACCCTGCGCGTAGGTCGAACTTGGGGCGGAGTCCTGCCTGCCCTGTGACCTTTGCATGAAATAGCCGATTGTCTATATCTCTTGAAAAAGAAGGAATTTTGAAAATGTAAAAACAATTATACCATTATCTTGGCCAAACAACATGAATATCGTGAATAATTTTCTAAATTATTGCCACTTTAAATAATTTCATACTATATTTCCTTGAAGTCAGCTACATATGCAAACTCTCTTAAAAAATTGATTTTTGAGTTTACCGCGCCTTTAATAATGCAATTCAACTAGGCTTATGGGACCAGAACCTAGTGACGCTGCAGACTCAAAGCTTGGCTATTTCCCTACTTTTATTCAGTAAATAGAATATAGAAAATTCCTCCCTTTCCTCCTTCGGACCTAATTGGGTACAATCCTGTTCATTTTGCGCACTTTCCCAGAATACCTCCACTTATGAAGGTAAGTTATCAATTCGCAAGTCATTTTGGTCCAATGAGAAGTCACACTCCCTCGTTGGTGTTGGTAATTAGAGTTACTACTCTTATCTCTTTTAGCATTCTGATGTCTTAGCTTTATTTAAATTGTCGGTTACCCCCTTCCAACGAGCTTGTCTACGAGTGCTGAAGCAATGCTAGGTGTCCAGTTTTATTGTAGATCACCTGAGATTTCCCGAAAAGAAATATTGAAAAGTAGAAAACAAAATGTATAATAATTGATTGATAAGCTAACGAAAATTTTCCAAATTCAGAGATTTGGCAGCATTGTACCAGCGTCTTCATGGCAATTCAGAAGAACAATGTTTGATTGATACATGCTCGAGTGCACCATTGGCCAATTTCAAAAAACATCTGTCATATGAAAAGAAATACGAAATCGAAAGAGAAAATTTGATACTAGGAACAATTGTATCTAACCTCATATGATGTGTCGTGTAACGTTGTTGTTTAGTTGGGATCTGGGGCATTTGGTGAAGTTAGGAGAGGATGGCTCAGAAAACCCGGAAGTAACGGAGATCGTAAACTTTCAGTAGCTGTGAAAGGTATGCCTCGTCAACGATTTAAGAAAAAAGTTGATATTTTGCTGTAAGAATGTAACCTGTGGCAAAGATATCTTATCAGAAGAGTGTTTGACCTCAACTCGGCCAATCAAAAATCGGCCGACTTACGGTTGTAGGGCATGAAAAAGGGACTCTAGCGCAGCTTTCAAAGTTTGCTACGGAACATGCTGGACCTAACTATGGGCCGAGTTTTGATTGGTCGAGTGGAGGTCAAACTCTCTCCCTGTTAGACTCTTTCAAAGTTCTGTATCTCATATGACATATGGAACGTTACATTTCAGGTGTTCTGAGTGGATCAAACGCATTCCAATGCCAAATGCTTATTGACGAACTGAAAGTATTTTGCGCAATTGGCAAACATCCAAATATTGTATCACTTGTTGGGGCCGTGACCAAAACTCTGCATAAGTATTCAACTTTTTTATTATTACTTATAATATCCGTCTCCACGTATACCCTCCAGCGGGCCCGGATTTGGGAAAAGTTGGAGGGCTCGGGCCGGACCCAATATGTGGGTAAAAAACAATCAAAATATAGATTTTAATAAACTTTATGGTAATCGACAACCGAAAAGATAGTCTACGTCAAAAAAACATATAGAAATTAGCACTACCTACATATTCCTAGATAATATTTTTTTATTTATTGATTTTTATCCTCCCGGGCCCAGGTTGGATGGTCGATCTCCACGTAATTGCAAAGAACAACTTCCAATTGTGAGGGGCTGAAGTTAACAATATATTGAAGTTTAAACATAGCATGCTGGGCTTTTGCAGTGGTGAAATATTCATTGTTATGGAACTATGTGAGAACGGCAACATGAGGGACTACTTGAAAAAATTTCGTAACAGATTTGTTGATGAGGTGGCACAGGTTAGCTGGTGTATCCACCCTTTTTTCTCGACTAATAAATAAATATTTAGATCCCATCGAGGAATGAAGAACCACATGTATACTACGTACGTTTTTTTATTGTCGTTTAAATTAAACAACCTTTTAAAACTTATTTGAAAATGTACAAAAAAAATAGGTTGCATGACTGTTTAGTAAAAGTTGTCAGCTTCAAAATTCATGGGCAACTTTAGGAACTGAATGCCTTTCATGAGAATATCGTTGTTCACTTTAATAGACCACATGCCGACACAAGTTTTTTCTAACTGATACACAAAATAAGAAATGGGAAATACTTTTTTCATTCTTTTCTACTGGCCACTAAAACTGAATAATGATCTTTCTTCCTGGTAATGTTATGTTTGTATTTTTTTTCTGTATATAAATAGTTAATTTATATTGCTTTTTTTAAGACGCCATAAAACTTAACTTTTTGAAATATGACAGATCAGCATCTATGGCGGGATTGTCTATTCGGCGAATTTGGGGTCTCCAGGATAGATTTATCCCGGATTACTAAACTTGAAGAATCCGACGTCACCAGGTGGTTCAGTGGTAAACTGCTCGTACTATTACCTTTGCGTCAGACTATATGCATGGGCTCAAAAAGCAATATCAGGAATTGGTTCGAATCCCACGATTTTAGTAGAAAGTTAGAAAGCTTAACAGGGTTCCACAAATTCAAAGTAAGAGTCGTTCGTTAGGTCAGAGAGATCGTCCGTTATAATATCCAAGCTTTGAAAGGAAATGAAAAAGGAAAGGAAAATATCCAAATGAAGACTCGCTAAACTATGAGAATTTTTAATGTATTATTCATTATGATAGACGATTAATAGAGTCGTGTAAAACATATGTAAGCATATTATTCAAAGCCGAAAATATCAGATATCATATAATATGTGATTGACAAATATATAGTAAATAGCAATGCAACGAGAAATAATTAGCAATTAGGTGAAACGGTTTTTTACACGGTCACGTAGTGCAGATTGAGTAGTGGCTTTGCTACTATTTCATTTTCATACATTGGAATGTCTCTTGCCACAGCTAAACACTGTTTATAGTCCTGCCTGTTCCATGACTCCATTTGAAAAGGATCTGCATCTGAATTACTTCATATACACAATTACTCTTTAAGTTTCACTTTCCCTATATGATGTTTAATTATATTTAACATGTTTTTGGTTGGTTTCGACAAAATAGAAAGAACTTTTCAGTATTGTAATCGGCGCGCTCTATGCTCATCTGAGCATATAGCTTTTGGACAGCTGCAGAAGTTTTATGTCGCACCATTTGTATTAATATGTAATTTATCGGATCACACGAACGTTGTATATTTTAAATCGTTACCCTAATAAATTTGAAAAAACAAAGCTATAATTTACACTGTCCTGATTGACCGGTCGATTCGATATCCATATGCCTAGGGGCTGTCCATTTAGAAGTGAGTTTACCTCTTGTTTCATAGGGGTACAGGGTTGGTTGGTGGACGATATTCTTTAAAGTAGCACATTGAGTCATGCTATAGTCTATAACAAACAAAAGACCCCAGAGCGCGGTTGTATACATAGGTTTCCGCAATTGCGTATTTGTCTAGGCTATGATACAAAATAAAGCTAGTAAAATAATAGTTTTCTGACATCAAAGCGCATCCAACCATAAAATAGTTTACCAATTTTTTCACAGAACGAGCGAATTTAGAAAACGTACACAACACCGCGCATTGCAGTCTTTATTTTGTAATGGACTTTACAGCGAATCGTAATGAGCATGAAAAAAGAATAAGGATGTAGATCAAAGCATAATGATAATATTTTTGCAACAACTAGCCTTAGAGATAGAGCAGGAACGTGTCGCGAGTGATTCAACCTAGTTTTATAGCAGCGCTCTGTAAAGCTGAGAGGATTCGAGCGGTTGCACTCCTCGTAGTGGCAGAAAACTTGGGCAATCACTTCTTCGTAAATTTAGCAACTGTGGAGGCTAATGTTATATAATTATTTTTTGAACTTTATTTTCGCTGAGTTTCATACAACGAATAATTCTGAGGTGGCAATGAAGTTTGTGTATGCTCGAAATCAAATTCTCTCTCTTGTTTGTCAAATTCTTAAATATCACTCATAACTTGATTCCTTTTTAATTAATATGGGATGTGCTAAATTTCAGGGCTGAGAAAAGGCCGGCCCGGGCCGATTTCCCAAAAAGTCGGCCCCGGCACGGGCCGTCCCGTGAAATTCCCGGCCCTGTTAAATATATGTACATTCTTCTCTAAATTATGTTTCCGAATGGTAAATTTTGAACTGACGTCAAAAATGAGAGAAAAAGTGACACAATATTTTGAATTCTAAAACAATAGTCGTATAAGTTATGCTTGTTAATGATCTTTTCAAAAAAAGTTGTGTAAACTGAATATTACATAGAAGACGTTAAGTGGGCAGTGAATTGACCTTGCATCCTACCAGCTCTACAGAGTTTTCCGCTCTGCCCTCTAGATCGTTTGCCGTACCATACCTGATGAACTGCACGCCAGCTATCCATTTGAACTTTCTGGAAGAATCTATAGCTTCGGAGAATAGTATAGCGCAGAATCACGAGAGCCTGAATAATACAGCGATAAACATCTGAGGAGTTTTTAGTGGGAAACAGTGTGATTTTCATATTTGTTGAACACTCTACTTTTGATGGTTTATCCATGTTGTGTCTACAAGTCTCTAGATCCACTACAAAATATTAACATACTATAGAGGCTTAAATATGACATAAAGTCTTTTAAAGAGTAAAGAGGCGGTGGCCCCTGCCTATATTTTCGAATTTCTCCAGCGCACCTGGAGGCAAAGTTCGCGCGCCGTACTGACAGCTGTAACGTTGGCTGTTCAGCATTCGCAGAGAGCTCGCGTTCCGCTGGAGAAATAGAAGCACACAGAAATCGATTTCTTAACATGGCCTCTTTATTTTTATAAACGAATTTAGCAGAATTTGTTTACTAATCATTAGAAATTCATTGCAAAGTAGGACGGGGAAAACTTTTTTCAACACCTACCTGGAGTACTGCAAGTAGGATGATGATGATTTTAAAATGGTCAAATACAGAACTGAGGGCGACAGCAACTGTATTGAACTCATCTAAATACCTTATTGAAAATTAAAAAACGATGTATACCTGAGGATAATTATTGATAGAAATATTTACATTTCTATTGATTAGAATGTACTGTGTTTTAGCTTTCTTTTGGCAAATATGTTGATTCAAATGTTCGTTAACCGAAGAAAAAACAGCCTACTACTGGTGTAAAAACCAACAAGAGTTTCAGCTAGTTGGGGATCCTGTTGTAAACGTTTCTAGACCTATGTGACATAGGCTATGTCTGATTGAAATTTGGTTTATTATTTTAACTACGTTGCAAGTTTTACTTACGGACAACGTTATCACCAAATTTATCCAAGTTATTATTCAGCTGATTTCCTGCATTGGCGATGTTATTGTTTAGTTGATTGCCCAAATTAGCGACATTGTTGGTTAGCTGGTATGCGGAAACAGAGGCAGCATCAATTGCTTTGTTACCCAATTGGGCAAGGTTGTCATTGAGTCGAGTTCCCAAATAGGCGACGTTTCCGTTGAATTGACTTCCCGCATTGGCCAGGTTATAGTTGAGTTGTGAGCCCAAATTAGCAATATTGTGATTCATTTGGTTCACTGAAACAGAGGCAGCATCAATTGCTTTGTTACCCAGTTGGGCAAGGTTGTCATTGAGTCGAGTTCCCAAATAGGCGACGTTTCCGTTGAGTTGACTTCCCGTATTGGCGAGGTTATAGTTCAGTTCGTTGCCAATACTAGCGATGTTATGGTTGAGTTGGTTCGCAGAATTTGAAGCAGCATAAACTGCTCTGGTTCCCACGCGTTCCAATCTTTCATTAAAATCATTTGAGACTACACCACCCATGTTCTATAATAAATAATGTTACAAATTGAAACAAAAAAATGACAAAAAACGTTTTTTCGAACATTATATAGTCTGATTCAAGATAAATAATGGAGTGTTACTGTTAGTTTACTAATTTCAGAGCCATTTTCGGCGAAATTATTTTTTAACACTCCATTATTACTCTCGGATGTTACTATACATTTGAGTTCATTATACTTGATCGTGCTGAGAAGTACTCGAAATATGTTTGTTCTGAATGTATCAGTTCCAGTGCACTGACGGTCATATTGGTTTAATTCAAATTCAACAATTATACAGTTAAAATTATGTGGCTTTTAACGGTTTGCTTATTATCAAACAGTTATATATTCACAAATTTGCACTTTCAAAATGTTATTCACAAACATTTCCTGTCTTTAAATTCTAAATAAATATTTATTTCTTTTCATAGCAAACAATGAATGGTTGTAAAACGATGAATCATAAGTGATCAAAACAACCTAAGACAATAATTAATGATCAGCTGCAAAGTAGACTGCTTTTGCAGCTTTCTTGCGTGGGCTGGCCGCTAAAGTAAACATTTTGGAAACTTCTGGAAAGGGCTTTTATACCAAAGAAAATACAATAAGACGATGGCCTACTCCTGCCTCGGGTGACTAGCTGATTGACGAAGATCATAATCAGCTATCCGCTCTACCGGAATTATTGTTGATTTTGGAAACAATGTAATTCTGAATTCATTCATCTCGTAATTTAAGAAAGTTATTCCATTATGGGACAATCCCTTATAGCAGATTGTGTTGTTGGTTAGCTCACGACGGAATTATATATATAATTATATCAACATTAGTGCGCCAAACTAAGATCACAACTTTGATACGTTAAGTTGGAGCATACTGATTAAACGTTCTGCCGGCCTGGCTCCGTCTCCTCAAAAGGTGGCCCTGGCCTGGCCTGGCCCAGACCGGCCTTGAAAATTCATCGAAGTTTTAGGTATGATCTAATGTGCAAGGTAAAACAAAGCAAAGTAATGTGACTCATTTATTTAGTTCGTTATAGAATGCCGAAACCAGCTGTTCAGTTCAAAAATAATCCAAAGTATTGAAACGCTTCTGATGAACAAAGAAAAAAGCAGTGTTATGTTTACTAGAAATAATATTGTATTTAACATGAAATAAATCTATATCATTCATCAATCTATTTTTTAATGAATGACAGGAATATTGTGAGAATAATATAGAAAAAAAATAGAAAAAAAAATAAAGAAACAAAGTTTGCTACACGGCGGTAGAATGAGTATGGATAAGTAGTTCTTCTGATAATTCCATTTCATTCAGTTGAATGCGTCTTGCCAGAGGTAGAAATTGTTTGTCATACTGCTGTTGGAAGCGATTGAGTAGACAACCCCAGTAAGCCATACTTTGATTTGAATAAGGAACGACCCAGCCTCGTTTAGGATGTTCAACTAAAATAAAAAGCTTAAGTAGAACAAAATGATGTGATTTTTCACTTAAAATTAATGATTTTTAACGGTACTCTGCAAATTGAGGTTAGTGAAATACAGCTTTCAAGTTTGAATAAACGGTTTTTAAACGGTGTACCTCAACATTTATTTATTTCTTGAGATCATTGTTATAAACTAATTATAACTAGGCTACCTTGTCCGAGTTTGCCGATGCGCTCTATGTCAATATCATTGAAAGCTCCTAATTGTTGTGACATGTCCGAAACTCCCATGGAAAAAGAAGTTTTATAACCGATATCTTGCTGCAAAATAATATGATGAGATGCAACAGTAAAAATTGAGTTACGGTATGAATCGAGCAGTGTTTTCAAATTAGGTGATTTGAGATTTTCCCCAGAACATTCTGTAGTTGCTTTTTTTTACGTAAAGGAGATCTTGCAACATACCTGAACTTTCATTCTTCTATTTCGATCGATCTTACAGAATCGATAACATCGAAGAATAGCAAAGCGAAGTAACATGAGAACCTGATTAATTCAGAAGTAAATACAAAAATAAGTCACTTTGTTGAAATCACTCTCAATATGAGCAGTTTTAGATAAGCTTAGTAAAACGTTCTGACAGAAACATGTATACTAAAAACTGGACGTCATGTCGGCACAGCAATTTCCCACTTGTTTAAGAAAATCGTAATTGCTTCGGTTCTCGTAACAAGCCATGTGGGCCGATTTTAGTAAGTGTTGCCGAGCCGCCTTTTAGAATCACATGAAAACAATACTGAAAAGATTTGTACTAGAGTTGGGCGTTTTGACCCGTTTTGCCCCAACCCGGTTTCTGGCTGAAACGGGTTGGGGCAAAAAACGGGTTTTCGTGTTTCGGGTTGAGCTGAAACGTGAATTTCAACCTGGGGCGTTTTTCGGGTTGGGTTGACCATTTCTAATTTGTACTTAACCTACCAGAAATATTGTCAGCAGGACAATAATGATCTTGAGGTGATCAAATATGGAACCGAGGGCGACAGCAACTGTATCAAACTCGTCTGCAAAAGAATTATAATGTCAAGTTTTCGTTACTAAATAATGTTTGTTCGGAGTATTTAAATTCTAAGGCTTGTTCCTATATTTGAAAATGTATTATTGTTGTTTGCTATTGATTCCTTAGTGTAGGATATTAAGTAAAACATGTGTATGCAATTAACACCTGCTTGTCTCGCTTACTTACGTGTACTTTAATTTTAGAGTTTTATAAAACAGTGAGTTTCACCTAAATAAGGAAAAGTGAATTTAAACTTTTGCTTACCGGCAACATCATTTCCATGTTTATTATAGTTCTCATTGATCTGATTACCAATTCTAGCCATATTCTCGTTTAGTTGATTGCCCAAGTTAGCGGTGTTAGCATTAACTTGTTTTACCGATAACGAAGCGGTATTAACGACCTTATTTCCTAATTGGGCAAAGTTGTCATTGAGTTGACTTTCCAACGTGGCCATTTTACTATTGACGTTCTCTTTGATTTGATCTGCAGACACAGCGACAGCATTGATGACATTCTTTTCCAATCTATTGATGTTGTCATTCATTTGGTTTCCCAGAATTGCGGCTTTACCACCGACATCATCTCTAATTTGCTTTACCGATTGGGAAGCTGCATCAATTTTAGTTCTTAACTGAGCAAAGTTGTCGTAGAGTTGAGATCTCAAATTCCCAAAGTGATCATTGAAGCGATTTACCGAATGAGCGACTTCGTTATATATACGTTTGAAATCATGTTGTGAAACTCCTCCGCCCATATCCTATAACCAACATCATTGCAAAAAATTAGAATATAATAAGATTGTGATGTATACGAATTTGCAGGATATAAAAATATATAAATGATAGAGTTTTTTCTTACTGGACGCAACAGCGACAAACGATTTTGCAAAAAGTCTTTAAAATATTCTCTCAGTTGAACGGATTTTAAAAGCTCTAGAGGCCGAGTTATCTGTTGCGCAAGTAAACGAAGTTCTACTAGAAAATTTAATTTCCATAGAAAGAAAATCAATTCAATTATAAATATCAAATTAACTTCAATAAAAAATAGTACAAACCCATATGTAATGACTAGGTCATCAACTGCGGGTTAATACCATTTATTTATATATTTACAAACTTGCACTTTTAAATGTTATTCACATTGTTATTCACAAATAGTTTCTGCTTTTAAATTCTAAATAAATATTATTTAGTTTCATAACAAACAGTGATTGATGATAAAATGATGAATCATAGTCATAAATGATGAATCTAATAATCACTAGCTGCTAAATTTGGTTACTTTGCATCATGCATAAGTAGGTATCGCTAATAAATGACCAATATTGCAAAATAACAAGAAAAATAGATGCTACATTTGCATACATAATGATTATATGTACCATACAACTTTGGTTACTTTGCGTCATGTATGCATGAACAACACCAGTATGAGAAAAGAGATTATCACGAATATTATATTCGTCCGGAGTCAACCGATCTAGATCCAAAACTATGTATGCGTAAGGGGTCTCACTATTTACCTTATCATATATTTCTATAAAAATCTTTGATTTACGGGGAAAGACTTGAGATGCCAGTCAGCGCAGAGAAAGTTTGTCTTGGGTATTTTTAAAAAGTATTATATAATTAGCCATCATTCTCAACATGCGTGTTGTTTTTGAATAAAAAATTGTATGCAGTATAAAAACAATCGCCATTTCCATATGGTGTGTCAAAACTCTTACCATTTTACCAATCTGACAACAAACTTTATCACCCAAGCAAAGCATCTGGTTGTCTACTATTAGTAGGGGTTTTAAATTTCTATATTTTTCTATATTCTCCTCATTAGGTAGACTCTGAATAAGAATAACATCATTTATCTGCCGTAACGCTTGGGGTATTGAGTCATAAACATTATAGAACCAGAGACATACATGGCTTTCTGTCTCGAAAACCGAGTTCCGTTCCAAGACCAACCTAGTCGCGAGACTAGTTTTCCCACAGCCACTACTGCCAACAACTAGGGTTGTAGAGCAAAATGAGAGCTTCATAATCTAATTACCGCATAAATTAAAACCACTGCCTTTATACGTTTTCGAGTTGTTCATTGATCTGATGTTCATATTTTACATAAGTGGAAAACTACTTCCGTCTTCTTACGGAAGTGGGTCACTTACGTAAGTCAACTTACGTAAGTGACACTTCCGTGCAGCTCTGGTATTTAGATGATCGTGTTACTGTTCGTTATGTTTATCACCGTGGCAGTCATTATATACAAAGGAATATGTGGAAAAAGGAGCTGAGGCTAAAATCGAGGTTATTTATTAATGTCTAGTTAAATCTCACTCTACATTGTTATAAAGAATAAAATATTTTTTTTAAAATAGTTAATAGTTAAATCTTGCTCTAAAGTGATGAGCTTATGATAACCAATATTGAAACTATCGTTGCAAAGTAGTACGAAACACATATTAATAAGTTTAAAGTTTGTTTATTTGTTTTTTCGCAACACGAGATCACAGATGTTTGGAGCGAAGTAATAATAAAGTAAGTAAGTAATTTATTATCTGTAATCGCACGTATCACACAAATAATTGGAGATTTCTTCGGCGCAGGGTATCAGCCATTCATTCCGGAAACTGCTGAGCACAGACGGCTCCTTTCTAACATTCAATCTTCGGGGGCGTGAAACATGGGATAAGTAAGCTGCTGGTTTCCCAAGCCTTCTGCAGCTACTGAGAGTCGAACCCACAGCCTCAGATCCTCACGGATTCAGAGACCGCTGCTCAAACCACTCGGCTAAAGCATCCGCACAGATGTTTGAAGCGAAGACGTGGGACGAGGGAACCAATGGAGGGGGGAACCAATGGAGGAAACCAATGGAGAGACTTCATAGCACAGCAACCAGGGAGTGAAGCTTACGAATCAGAACAAGTTTGCAAGAATTCTATTTTCGGGGGAGTTTGAACTATCGACATCTAGCTTATGACGCCCCCTGACCACCACTAAGCAAACTTAAAAAGAAACATTTAGCAAAATCCCCTCGGAATGTTTAAACATGTTGTACAAACTAACTATTAATTAACTCATAAACTTAGTCTTTATTAAATAGTATTAATTACCTAGAAAGCAATACTATATTAATTATTTTCAAAGGCAAGAAAGAGCAAAGAAGAGTTAATTTCCGAATTAGGAATAACAAAAAATCTTTGATATAGGTCTACTATTACATTGACAATCTGCAAACATTGTCGTCTTTGAAATGCATATCTACTTTAAGCTTGGAACTGCTCATATATTTAAGTATAAAGGGAAACCTAATGAACATCCACTGTGTTTGCACTCTGCAGAGCTGTAATGGAAAAGTTGCTCATTATTATTTTATAGAAATGCGTGATGCATCCTAGATTCCTTTATTAGATAGATTTTGACTGTTAGAGATTGTATAGCCTGTCTTGTAAACTACGCTTTAGAACGTGGATACCAAAATATTCACTTGTAATAGCCACTCGATAAAAGAGAGAACGGTACATAAAATTAATCCGAAAGAACAAGTAAAAGTTTTTTAAGTAAAAATGCATATTGTCAATCAAGGGCAGTGAGAACTGGTCACACTTTCAAGGAGTTAACTTCTTTTTTACAATTATGTTTCATATAAACGTAGACTTGTTAGGTCTAAGCAGTCATTGTTACCAAAAATAGAGGATCACCCGATTTTATCTTATTATCTAGCTCAATTGTTTTCCATATTCACATCGACAAACACATTAAAACTTTGCAGTCGCTCATTTGTTTTTTCAAGAAATTACCAGACAAACAGAGTACAAAGTGGTTGTAAATACATTTTTCTTCTTAGATTGAGAAGAAACTAATCTAAATGCAATCAATACTTGTTCTAGCTTTTTTGCTCGATGAAAGTAAATATAGTTATCTTAAACTTTTAAGAAGACATCTACTGAACCAATATCATTGAATCGGAATCATTCAAACACGATCACTTCACTATCCCTGCTTTCTTTTGCGAATATTGTTATTTCTGTTCCCAAGAACGACACCTTTTTATCAACTCTCTTATTTCATCACTAGTGGGAAGTGAATTGGGAAGCCCATTACCCCGTGGGTGGTTTCTTATCTTTAGTTTGTTACCGGCCACTACAAGAAAGCCAATCGCTTTTGGTTTTACCTTTTTCAGCTGTTTTAGCACTTTCCAACTGAATATAAACAAAACAACTTATTGTTTTTAAAAAACCATTAATTCTATCAGTAGCTGCTATAGTCTGCACCAAGTACTTGGTTTCCACGCAGTGTCCTTAACAACAGCGGTTCTATAGAGAAATTGATATAAATCAGTGGATTGTGAGTTTTTTCTTCAAAGTGCAGTAATTTTAATTCAACACCGCTTCTATCCTGGATACCAGTGGTGTGCGGGACGCGTTTTTGAAAAAGGCGGGATCCGGGAACGGGATTCGGGATTGATATTTTTTTGCCCGGGATTCGGGAACGGGAT
>JAQGAV010001064.1:0-23781 GCA_034691345.1 Phasmarhabditis papillosa | reverse complement strand
AGATTAAGATTAATAAAGTTAGTTTGTTTAAAGTTTGCTGTAACAATAACTACATTACTACTTTATTAAAAATAGTTTCTAAACTTAGTACCAACTTGTTAAAAGATCTGATTTCAAATAGTACCCATATGTTCCACATTGCTCTAGTACAAACAAACATATATTTATCACTTTTCAGGTTGCTTCTGTGTTGATTGCCATAGCTGGTGTTGCCGTTATGGCGATTGGTCTGCCTACCACTTCTACTTCACCCATTGTTGGAGTTCTTCTTTCTATTGTATCAGCAACTTCTGCAGCCATTTATAAGGTAAATTTGATTTTATCATTCTTATTTGCTAAAATCCGACCACAAATTACTACTTTTTCAACATCTTTACATATTTTACTATGAACTAACTGTGTATTCTAACTGAACCGTTTTAATGACAGAGAGGGTGTGCACTATTTTGGAACCCTAATTGCTTTTTATTTAAAAAGCGGCCTTTTCTAACATTGCTCAACAAAAAAAACTATTTGTACTATATCGACTAAAGTCACAACAAATTTTCAGGTTTCGTTCAAACGAGTCTTTGGAAGTGCTACTCTCGGACAAGTTTCTCTCTTCATGAGTTGTCTAGGATTTGTTAACTTATTTGTTAATGCCGTTAGTTTTAAAGAAACAATTCGTAAGACTGGCGTTCATTTAGATTCCAACTGTAATTTTACTTTTAACTAAAGTTGAGCACATCGACTGGGATTATGTTCCATGGGGTTACCTGATGGGATCAAATGTTCTTGGACTTCGTAAGTTAACATTTTTATTGGATTGATAAATCACAGCTTAATATCACAATTCTGGACCATATATCTAACGATTTAATAGGAAAACAGACAAAAGTAAATTATATTATCAAAGAAGCAAAGACGAACAAGTTTAACGGGGCTGGCCGTATTGCAAAAATAAAAGATAACCGGTGGACTGAGCGACTTATGGAATGGTTCCCGATGAAGAATAAAAGGCCCCCAGGAAGGCATCATGCTCAATGGGCTGATGATCTTAGAAAAAGAGGCCGAAAGTTCTGGAGAAATTAGTGTCAAATGGATGACTGCAGCACGAAACAATCGAAATAAATGGAAAAAAATAAGCTAATTCATTGTGATACAAATCTCCATGTGAACTCACGATTCCGAAAAAAATTTACAATTTGATATTTTTTTTGAAAATTTCTAAACATATAAGTTCTTCACTAATAAACTATATTTGCAGTTTTCAATTTCTCAATAAATTTTGGTATTGCATTGCTTCATCCACTGGTTATATCGGTTGGAATGTTGATGGGTATTCCACTTAATACTGGTAAGTACTGTTTTCTAAAATTCAATTTTTTTGGATTCCTTTGACTGTTGAGAAATTCAGTCACCAATACAATTATGCAGTCAGTGAGTTAACTTTCTGGAAGCAATATATTAGAACTAAATTATATTGAGAAAATGAAGACTATTGTGCGACTAGTTGTAACAGTTAAATTCAACTAGATTGTTACATTTATTCTATTAACCTCATACATTTGGTTACAAATCATTATACTTTCCAGTAATCGATGTCGTTTTCAACCACGTCCACTTAACAGTTTTCTTCCTGGTTGGTACTGGTCTAATATGCGTCTCATTCTTTTTAATTATTTTCCCATTCGAAATTTTGCCCTTTTGTCGAACAAAGAAAGTAGACGAAGTTCCGGAAAAGGATGATGAGAGTATTATTGTTGGATTATAGCTATAATTGTATATTAGTTTTGTTGATATGTGTATGAACATTTGTATTTGTATAAATAAACTATAAGAACTTTTATGGAATAACTTTCTAGAATAACATGCTGCAGAATATACTGCGTAGAACACGGTTCCAGGCACAAAAAGTAGGTGGAGAAGATCGAAGGGGCGAACCATCGAAAGGAGGGAGCAATTCTCCGAGCCAGATTGTCACACTCAAAGAAACAGAGACACTAGTTTACTAACATCGGCCGAAGATGCCCCAGGTCAAAGCGACTATCCATTTGCGGTGACATAAGTTTTTCTAATAAAATATAATTAGTGTAGAATTAGGGTCTAAGTGAGGTGGCATAGCTTAGACAAGACTCTGTGGTCGGAAACCTAATTGCACTAGTAAATCTGAACCATCGTATCAAACTATCTGAACTCTAATCCTATCCTAGAATAGAAATAATCAGCTCGGAAAGGTCACCCTACCCCTTTCTCGAACAGATAGGCAAATAGTACAAGTCTGGTGTTGACTAGCTTGTCTACTTTAGCTTTTCTGGGTGGTCTTTGCATAATATCCTGATCAGGTACTTCATAAGCTAGCGATTGGCCGGACAGAGATCCGTGCCGAGATCAATAATCAAAATAGCCACAATAGACATTGCGAGGGTAATTCCAGAAAGTACATAGCCACTAAGAGAGGCCACCTCTGCCAGAATATAGATTTCGACCTGAAAGTTACAGTAATCTATATAACCGAAGCATTCATGCAAGAGCTGCCAAAACTCAGGTTAACTAGGTGTACAAGCTGGAGTTACCGTATCCAAATGCTCAATTCAGGTTGACCTTTGACTGCGTGCAAGGTAGAGCAATCCATATCAACTAATCCGACCAGGAATGTTAGAAGTCAAGGTGAAGGCGATACTCTTCATTAAATTATCGGAAATCAGTCTTTCTTCATCGACTCCATCCACGATTGAAACCAAATTGTCAATGAGAAGAATCATATCGGCAGCCCGTTTGGAAACATTGTTACCGTCAATGCCCATGTCGATTCCTACAAGTATATTTGAAAGTCTATTTGGGAAAGCAAGAATAGCCGATCAGTAGAGAGCAAAGTATCGCAAATGTGGTTTATTTTAGTGCAACTGAACTAAGGACCGGATCAGGGGCGTGGGAATCTCTTATTTTGATCAATGCCGACCCGGCCAGGCTTTCGAAATTTCAGCCGGGCCGGGACGGTAACCAGCTCGGGAGGAAAGAATCCATTTGCAAGGCCCGTATTTAATATTGGCCGGTGCGATGTAATCTAGATTTTCATAGCTCCAAGACAGCTGAAACAAATATATTTTTGACATATTTATTGACCAAGATACACCAGGAATAAAAGTATATTATTACAACATCAAAAATGAATGACACATCCTGTCAGAATAATATGGCTATCTGCAGGAATTACCCGAATACAGGCAACTATAATTTCTAAAGAGAATTGGACATGAAGAGCGATAAATAGTTGCATAAAGCAGGATAATTATGATAAATAGACATAGATTCTGAAGCAAACTAGAGTCTCGAACAAAAGGCTCAAAGTGAGGCACTATATTGTATATAGATGTTGACTATACGATTTCTGCAAAAACGGTTGCAAATCACAAAAAGAAATTACATAGCTGAAAATAAGTGGCCAAGCTAGAAAGCTTGAGAATATATACATCATATATAAGAACTATAAAAACACCCCTACTGTTTTCTCATTTTTTTGAAAATGGAGTTGGGAGATGATGGAGACCGCTGTCTCTTTCGGTGTCTTTGAACCTGATTATTGAGGAATACATCGAGCTCGCTGTTGGTGATGGAAGGTGCAAGAGTGAGAGCCTGAATATATACCATTTGTAAACGAGGCTTTCTAAACAATAGATAATCTGGTAGCGATATATGAAACGATATCTGCGAAAAGCGAGAGTCCTTTTCTGACAGCCAATATTTATATGAAAGCCTCCTATAGAAATATATATATATTATATGATAGAATATCTTGACGCCTCGCTAATATTAGAAGATTATGACCCATATACATACTGAAAAAAATTATAAAATGTCTACCTGCTGGAAAAGATGTACAGCAGCCACAGTTTCCTGGGATACAACAGTTGACTGGGTACCACGCTGCTGGTCTTCAGCGCATCGTCCAATATTGTGGTAAAGTAGATCCAACAATGGCCTTAGATCGGCTTTAGCTCCAGACATGGCAGCCAGCACTTCCTAAATGGAGTTCTAAGGCATGCGTTCAGAAGCTATTCTAACCTTGGCCAGGCTTGCTCGTCCAGCTTGAACACCACGCTCAAATCCTTTTTTGTGACTGGCAACTGATGTCTAGAAAATAGAAACATATTAAATCAGGAAGTAACCGTTTACCTTGTACAGCTGAGTCGTCGACGCAGCGGCCGTTTGAAGAGATTCCCAGGAACTATTGGAATAGAGACGTGTCACACTTTGAGCACAGTTCTGAAAATATAGAACGCACTTTTAATAAGTTAAAATAACCAATTACCTACCTCAAAATCACTCCAAAGTCTATCATTATCACTATCTTCATCATTGGGTCCATTCAGCGGAAATCCCTTCTTATTTCCGAAGTTGCTCGAGTTGCTACCATCTCCTGACATGATGTTGTAGGACGTATGTTGACCTGCAAGAGAAAGTATACATAATTTATCAATAAAAATTAGAATTTCGGAACCGAATCAAGACATGTAAAGCCAATGAACTAACAAAAATAAAAAAAATATCGATAATAATGGTGCTTCGCGCAAATTTTGGCATTTTCTTATTTACGATATTATGACGACTCATTTGAATGTTTTCATGTCATTTTTTATTCGCTTAAGACTTAGGACGAGTATTCGAATGTTTCCAATGAATTAAACTAAATCTATAGTTGACGAAACTATTACTAACAAAAACACATGGCCGTCCGTGAAAATTGCGAATGTGTGCTCAACAATAGCAGTGGGGCGCGAAATTTGTCGGCTCGTTTCGAGTTATTATATAATACACCAATTTAAAATTCAAAATATGTTTGTTTTATAGTTAACAATAAGTAAAAATGAGTGTCTTATGGTATAACAATAAGCTCGCATCAGCCTGACCCCAAGGTGAATAAATTTGATTTTCAAACGTTATTTCATCCGCAGGTTTTTTAAATTGATCCTGATAAAGGTTCTAAACACGAGGTACATTTTTTGTTCTATATTGTTCAGCTTGAAAAGTTATTAAATAATATGTAAATATCAAAAAATTTGAAAAAAAAAACGAACGAGTTAGATGATTTTGAAATTTGGATCTTCCTGGCCCACCTCACACGGGTTACTGTAGCTAATGCACAACTAAAAACATAAAAATCATGTTTGCGCTAAGAATTTTGCAAATATCCCTCAAAACGCGGCTTATCATGATAGAAAATGCTGCAGCAAAGAAAATGGTAGAAATGTTTTTAGTTTTTCGAATTTGGACTCCGCCCCCGGGATCCTAAACGCAGGGTGGCAGACTTTTCAACGCTCATATCTACGTTTAAATTAAATTTTTAAAATCGGTCTTCACAGTTTAATGTCAGAATAATAAGCTCTATTGAATAAAAAAATAAGAAAAAATCAAAATTTTCGAGTGTACCTTGCCTTTAATGCGTTTTATTGTTATCATTGAGTTAGTTTCATATTCGGAACCTGTATATGCACATATATGTCTTACGATAACTCTGAGAACTAGCGAGCCTGCAGCGATATTCTGAAAGGAAACGGGCTGCTGTAGCAGACCGCTGATCCACCTTGTCATTGTTTGTGCAACCTATAAACACCTGTGGTCCAACTATAATGTTCGCCTAATATTAGGTTTGGGGTTTTAATTATAGCCTCTTTTATTCATTTCGGTGTAACTTTAGCGCCTTCCTTCTATCTAAATTTTGCCCCAAAACAGTGCACCGTTTCTTCTTCTTCTTCAAATGGGAGGCTGCATTAAACCCGTAGAGTTAAATATAAGACCATTTGGGTGGGTTAATAATTTATTTTGACCCGGTGAGGATAGCTCTCATGTTTTTACTTGTGACACCTCAGAGCAGAAACTTTTTTCATCCGTGTTTGCTTCATTCAACGTGAAAAGTCAGCCATTGGACGAGTATGTGGGCTAGCCTGAAACCTTTCCTGATGAGATTGCTTTATTTGTAATATTGTATGATGTATATATAGCATATGGAACATAGAATTAGGGAATATGCAAATAGGTTTTGTGCGATTTTCGTGGATTTTTGAAATTTTTCCCATGGCAGTGGAGCGCGAATTGTAACTGGAGGCTGTATTTTTCAAATTTAGCAGTGCAAAAACACGTGTTATTCTTTCCATTTATTTCTCCGTAAATTAACGTTTTTTTCTTATCTGAGGAATTTATTACTCGAACTCTATGAACAATTTTAGTATTCGTTCAACCGACGAAAGTTGCTTTACGACACTGAAGACATTTTACATGCTATACCAGCTTACCTATGAAGTAATAGGATCGCTGCTTCATACCATTCCGGAATCTAAAGGGCTGAAATGAACACCAACAGCATTCGCCTGGACGTTCAGGCCTTAATTCCACTGGTTTGTTAAATACTTCTATGCTTATGTGGTTAATCTATTCCAGATACTCGACAAATCCAAATCAAAAGATAATGTTCGGTTGCAATCTTGCCATCGATTAGCTACTTTGCTACAAAGCAATTGCGACATGTCGGTAAGTTTTACCTGGTCTATTTTTCGTACTTTCTTCGCAGCTGATGCCACCTCCTACATTTTGGCACTGTTTCATTTTACTGAATCATACTTATTAAAAATTGTTTCTGTATCTTGATCTTTCAGAATGTAACAGATAGCTGGGAGAATCTTGTTTCGGAACTGAATCGAGTGTTATCAACCAAATCAGGCAACCTCGAGTTGAAAAGAGCCGTCGGAGACTGTATATCGGAAATTTTCGGTTTCATCCCCGACTGCTTAGATTGGTTTGTAAAATACTTTGAATTTGCTTATATGTATTTCTAGGATGGTTGAATGGATGAAGAAAAGCTATGAATTGTTCTACAAGAAGGAGGAAAACGCGATTTATGTGTCCATTTTGCATAATGCCCTTGTTATCGCATCCAAAAGATTTATTGAGTTCGGTGTGATTGTTCGGGAAACTCGTGCAGTACCGGTGGGTTTTAAATTATCGAAAACACATCATTTTGTAATTTTTCTTAGGATATCCTTACATTTTTGTTGGGTCAGCTCGAGTCCGCCAATTCCCCGGTCGTCTTACCAGCTTTGCTCAACTTCAGCGCTTTCTTGGCTGATAAATTCATTGATGATTTTCATCCTTTCCTTAAGGTTTGAACATTAATTTTCCGAATACTTTCAGTTATTTAAGCCATTTGCTGAGATGGTTATCGGGTGGATGGTCAGTGAAAACTCAGAAAGTGTACAGTTGAAGTGCAGGAAGCTCCTGCGAATCTTAGGTCCCCGGCTAAGAAATGAAGACGATTATGGTAGAACAATGATGTTGGACTTCCTATTAGATGTGGATCGATGTGTTGAGGTATATTTACATGACTAAACTACCATGGGCACTATTTACTTTTTTAGGAAATTACTCCCGATAACAGACGTCGTTTAATTGTTCTAAAAAAATGTTGCTCTATTCTTCGCGTTCTAAACGCTTTCGTTGATATATGCCTTGGTACCAAAGAAAGCTATGACAAGACAATCATCTTGGAAGTTTTCGACGAGGTTATTTAGCTACTTTCTTTCTTAAACTTAACACTTCAGGCGTTGGCATATGGGAACAAGCATTTCCAGTCACTGCAGCAGCATTCATGTTCAAATGTGACATTATTTTTTGTGGAATACGTTCACCTTTTTGGGCAAATTCCTCCACGAGATAACGGGGTATTTCAGTGAAGATATGGCGAGTGTGTAACCTGATTGATCTTACAGAAAATGACGCCCACATTTTTGAAGGGTGAGAAATTCGTGCTGCGACTATGTGAACATTTTCATCGCTGTTCTGCAATTGAAATGGCCTGTATAGATTTTTACACAAAGGTATGTAATCATGTGTTTTTTGAAACTTGTTCTGCATTTCCGTTATTTAGCTATTCGCGGAAAAGGCACTAACTGTACCGCACTCCATAACTACTATACACAATCTTCTGGGTGAACGAGGATGCTTCATAAACTTCAATCCTGTCAATCGGTATTTTTGGGAATCTATAGGAACAACAAGTAATATTTAGGCCAGCAGCTAGCAAAACGTTTACTACCATGGTCAGTTCCCTTCTAGTTCCATCATCGCTTGATTCGCTGTTAACTGCGTATGATGTAATACGCAAACGAATTAGAGGTTTGATCCCCATATTAAGCACTAAAGTGACTAAATTTAGGTGATCTGTCTGTGATTTCTGAGGATGGAAGCAATCAATCAACTACCTGCATTATAAGAGTGGCGGAAGCGCGTATATGCTGTTATTTATCCGCTTTCCGAAAAATTGTCACCGTGAAGAATTCTTTCTTAGTGGTTAGACAATCCGGACTATTTGTATAACGTTTTTTTTGTAGATGGGGCTCAACCCTTCCATAATGCATTTTCTTTGTGTTGAACTTACTATTTGTACAGAGCGGTTCTTGTTGGATTTTCCTTCGTTGGTTCTTCTAATACTGCGTCTAATCGTATCTCACTCTGCATCGTTAGTTTTTTTGTTTCACTTCCTGCAAAAACGACTGTGCTATTAAATGTGATATGTCTTTCAGGCACGAGTACTTTGTCGCTACATCGGAGTGGCTTGTTGATACTGGTAGAAATGGGATGGTATCAGAATCTGCAACTGGGAAGCACGCATATGTTCAATTGGCTACCATATCTAAGCTGTTACAACTGAATATTTCATGGAATTCTATTAGGTGATATGCTCATGATGCCTCCATAAATTATGTTAATTAAAGATCTCTCATCGGCGATTGGACTTGTGGCTTTCTTGAAAAGTTCTCATTGGACACTTTGGAACGATTGGCCGATCGCAACGAGTGGATGCTGTTTTACAAATCTCTTCTGCAGCACCAGTTGTCGGCAGATTGCGATGATAGGTATTTTACTGGGTACTTGGTATTATTTTTGATTTCTTAAGATTACGTTCTCTCGCCAAAACTATTTCTTGTTTCCAACATATAAAAGAAAATTCAGCGAGCTTTGTTACAAAAGCCATTGCAGATAAGGTACTGTTTTTGTTTCTCTTTATCGCAAAGATATTAATTTAGCTTGGTTGTATGAAGCTTACCAAACGTTGTTCGCTTTGGAGATCTCAAAATATGGTTTCATATGTTAAGTAAGTATTTTGATTCATTCGATTTCCATGATTTGCGGTTCTATTAGACAGAAAATTGAAAATGATTGAATGAACGTACTCATTGAGAGAAAGGTTGTTGGTGCTGTGCTTGCTCATACGCATTGGCCATTTCTTGACAATACTATAATATGCATTCCTTCATTATTTTCTTGTTTTCGTTCATTTTCATGAACTAAAACTACAACTGATATTGGGCAACTGATATTTTCGATCAAAAGACATATCACGTTTATTCCTAGTTCTGGTTTGGACAATTTTTTGTTTGCCTTTCATTTATTAAGTTGGCCCAGCGCACTATTGTGGCTATTGCGGGCTTTTGGATCCATGCTGCGATTTCCTAATCTTATTTCCTTTTCTTCATTCCTCTCAGCGCTTTACCTCGTTTACTCACCAGTAATCAAACATCAGCAAACATAAAACGTATATGCTTCGTTTGATTTCGTTGATTTAACTGGAGTTTGGTTTTACAGGTGTGCAGTTAACCTTGACAGTTGGGATGCATGGGAAATGACACAGTCTCGGGTTCCATCTGCGACCTCCTTTGGAGCAAATGAGTTCATTATTCTATCGGACTTTCTCTTGAAAAGAATTGTGCCTTCGTTCAAAAAGACTCCGTGAGTTCATATACACACGAAGCTATTTAGAAATTTACGCTTTGCAGAAAAACTGATCTTGAATGGATGTTTGACACAATACAACAACTGTTTACAAATTCTCAAAATATGGACACAAGAAGTGACGGGAAAACATCTCTACAACTTAGTATAATCGAGGTTTGAATATCACCATAACACGTTAAACTTCTTCGTCTGCAGAAATGGCGTTGGTGTTTGGCTCAAATGGCGAATTACTGCATCGAAAATCGTATGAAGACACCAATTGGTAAACCCATGGAGACGTTCAATGCGTTTGGTGGTTAGGCTGGGCAATTGTTCTAAATGTCTAGCATATTTATTTAGCTGAGGTTCAAAAGCTAGCAAAAGAAGCATTGGGTATGGCAGCACCTAGCCGTGCTGCTCCGAAAAATGTGACTAATGAGGCGAGGGATCTCTTGCGAGAGTTGAAATCCCCTGATCAACCTCGTAAGACACGTAAGGAACGGCAGGAGGAGGAAGACGACGCAGAATATGGAGCTCCTGGGTGAGAGTCATCCTCACTTATTTTTTTATTAATATTATTTTACTAGGGTGCTAACTTCTGCTGAGGAATGGTGGAGAGTGCGTTGTTTGTTGGAATTTGTCGATGTGCTTGAAAAATTAATACACAATAGTTGTAGCGGTTCATTTTTTCATATAACATCTGTTTCTCAGGTAGCTCAATTTTCGATAAGCAAATTAAACCATTTTTTTAAAGTTAGCTCGTCAATTTTTCGTAACAAACATTGCAAATTGCCTGGAGTGGTTGAATCGAACATACTCTCCTGCACTTGTTGTAGCATATTATAACGGGTATTATGCTCAGGTTTGTTAATTATGGTCGTCATTTCTTTCGTAACCGTTCGTTTCAGGTGATCCGCTTCGGTACTTCTGCCCTTGTTGATCTTGAGAAGAAAGCTTTGCGCTCAGTTGCAGATGCCGCGAAAAAAATTGATGGCGGAACTGATTCGCAAAGAACAAACACCGTGGTCCAGCCACCACCACTAACATACGTTGTTCTTGGTTGGATGGCTCGTGCGATGGCCGAATTAGGCGCCGAACAATCCATTCGAGGTCTGCGTATGTGGGCTAAGAAAGTATATCATTTCGATATGGATTGGCTAGAAGGAGCAGCCGAATTTGCCGCAGCTAGGTGTGTGTATTTATATGAAGTAATTAGTTTCATATTTTAGATACGAGTCTTCCCTTGTTCTCATCCGAAAATCCCTCGAGAATTCTCAATTACTAGATAGTGCCAAAACTATTCTTAGATATATGGTATATACGTCTTTTCTAACATAAAACAGTTCTATTTTAGTGTCTTGATGCACTATTACGCTTGCGAAACCCAATACTGGTTAATCCAGCTATCTGCCCACCTCATCTGTGCATATGGTCAGAAGCTGAAAGAATGGACGGCGCATTACCTTCTGGGTTTGATACCGACGCCTTTTTGAGGTTCAGGCCTATCATTTGTTTGAAATCATTTTTGTTGTCTAGGGTCCAACAACTTTGCTCGTTCCAAAAGACAGAATTCCCCAAAGAACCCAACGTTAAATGGGATTTAACTGCACATTCTCACCACGTGGAGCTACAAATGATGCAAACATTGAGAAGGTTTGATTTCTTTTGATATATTACGATGGTTGCAATTTAGAGTTGATGTGCAAGTTGTACGTGACGATGTAGCATCTCTTGGAAGTATGCTCTTGATGGCTGATTCTGGACAGCGTTTACACGCTCGTATAGCTATTCTAGACATGATCACAAATGGCGTTTTATCACGAATGAACTCAAAGACGAGCATGCCGGCGGTATGTTGTGGAGAATTATTGATGTGCAACTGAGCTGGCTCTTTTTGCTGCCGTCTTTATTTTACTGCGCAGGAAAATAGTCGCCCTGTTACTACTCTCCTAATGAGTTTAATTATTATCATATCTTATGGTACTATTTTCAATAGCTGGATTTAGGTGCTGTCGCCTGAACTTGTTGTAAATGGTAGCGCTCAGCCAGATATGGCCGAAAAGCTACAGTTATCCAGACGTCTGCAGATATGGTCACACAGACTTACAGGTAATTTCAGACACCCATGTTGCCCAATTAGTTGTTTTGTTTTCGAACCAAGTAATTTGAACTCGTCGCTTTTGATTATTTTTCTTCCTCTTATGTTTCGCTGTTGTATCCTCTGTATACGAAATTCAATTCAGTGGCACCGGTTACAACGTTCAAGGGACCCCGGAATCTGGGGCATTGCAACACTTAATTGAGGAATAGTGGATAGGAGTTTTGTATTCGGCATCCCCTTCACATCGTCCATAATCCCCCCTCTCCCTCCGTCCTTACTGCTAACCACATGCCTCGGTCAGACAACCCATAGTCTAATATAGAAGTTTAGGTGATCCAGCCCATCGCGAAATCGCTCGCTTAGCACGAAAAACTGGAAATACGCATCTTGCAACCGATTCATTCGAAAAATTGAGAAGCAACAATTTATCAGATCCATCAAATTTGTTTGTCATAACCCAAGAGATGAAAATGGTTTGTTTTACCCCACGGTTGTTAACATCAGCCATTTGTTTAGGTTTGGCACATGTCTGATGTAGAAAAACGCTCCTTGGATATTACTAATCTTTTTATGCTCGTAGCGCATCATTTTGACCTCGATGTACAAAGAAAAGGAATGATTGCCATGTTTGCGGTAATGGAACTTTTTTTATGCTTGTATAATCATTTACTGCAGGAGAGCAACGTTTCCGGCCCTCTACCCCCATTGCCACCGGATTCCTCGGAGCAGTTATCTCGCACCACTCTTAGAATGGCTGATTGGCTAAGAGAAACACCTCAAGCCATCAGTCTTATCCAAGCGAATTGTAGAAACACCAATCTCTGGGTATGTTCTTTCAAATGCGTTATGCTCTTACTTTATTTTTCAGCACGCTCTGGAAGGTATTAGCAGAGATATGAACTGTGACTTAGTTGGAAGTTTGCTCGCATCGGCCGCGCAGGCTTGCCCACAATTGGCTAAAACACATTTGAAGCTTGCTGACTGGTCATTCAATGCCGCCACAGGGTCAGAAGGCGATAGGACCGCCTTTAATTCTAACTACCAGGTTTTTTCTTTCGATAATATAGCTGATGCACCCTAAATCTTTAGTTGCTTCTTGGATCTGATGTTGCCCCATCTGTACTTGATTCGTTGTGGAAATTGCTTGGTGTCTCGCGAAATGTCCAAGAGCTGGAAAATGGCGTGAAGAGCTTATTGAAACAAGACACGTCCTCCATTAATTTGTTAGAATTTGAAGCAACAACCCTTTGCAAGTTTATGTTTAGGTTATTGAATTCTAGTAGTCACTTTATGAACCTGTGGTCACATATGCGGCAACGACAGGCAACCTTTTTCACCGTTGCTCTTAATGGTTATTTTGCCTTCCTAAATCAGCATTTTAACACTAACGGAATTTCGTCAAGTTCCGTGGGAACTGTTTCGGCAACTTTGCGGATATTAGATCTGCTTGTTCAACATGGTACTCTATTAAAGCCTACCATACTCGCTGGTCTTCAAAAAACGAATGAAAACATGTGGAAAGGTAAATATTTTTTTCATTATTTTGCAACTCCACTGACTTAAGACATTGTACCTCAACTATTTTCCCGTCTTTCACATCCATCTTCTGAAGTTCGCGAAGTAATAGTCGATCTTCTTTCACGCATATGTAGGTTTTTTAAGCATTGTTTCTATCAGCATCTTCTTTAGGCCGCTCTTCACCCCATTCGCTAGTCTATCAAATAGTAAGCGGCGCTTCCAATTCCATGTTAGTTGAAAGTAACGATGACGTTATTGATGAAACAGACAAGGATGTTGATTATAAAGCTGATGAGGTAATTAACATCGTGTCTGTGTTTAGCAATTTTGTTCTGCTGTTTATAGGATAGAAATCTGATGATTGAATCCTGTCGGCAATTGGAGTCGTATATTCAGAAGCTATATCCTAAACTCGTAGAAGATGTTCGCGAATTTGTGTCAGAACTTCAGAAAATTAATCTTCTTTTCGAAGAACGGTGAGTGCTTCCATCAATAGCGTGTTGTACTTGTTTTTTAGTTGGTTATTCGTGCTTTCTAACTTGGATCACGAAATGTCCAAGCGTTTCGAACAAATCCAGCATGAATATGAAAAGTCAATGAAGGCTACTCACCTCGATGAAAAAACAAGACTTGGTTTAATAGCTGAGAAAACACAATTAATTACGGACTCTGTAGGAACAAAATTTTAATTGGTTTCTAACTTTTTTTTCAGGTGTATTCTCTTCTGAATGATTTATACGAAAGAACGTGCATTCAAGAACCAGGCACCGTGAACGAGAAAACATTTATCGATATGTTCTCGGAACAACTTAAAAACGCATTTACAACATCCACTGCTAACAAGAAGAGTCCCGAAAAAGCTTGGGCTCCATTTAAACAGGTTTCCATTTATGCTTTTTATTCACTTTTTTTATACAGATTCTTGCTTTGCTCATTCAACGCAACGCCCGTCGCGGAAGTCAAAATTTGCTTGTCTCTAATATATCTAATTATTTGTCCAAGGTATCGTCTGTGATATATTCAACTTGATTTCTAAATTTTTAGTTGAATGGTTCCTCAGTTCCGCTCCCCGGCCAGGAGGACAAAGAGTTCTGTGACCTAATCACACTTTCATCAGTAGAACCTAATGCTCTGATTCTCCCCACCAAGACCCGTCCCAAGAAGTTGTCATTCGTTGGAAGTGATGGAAAATCGCAAGCTTTTCTATTCAAGGGACAAGAAGATTTGCATCTGGATGAGAGAGTAATGCAGTTATTACATATTTGTAATCTCTTACTTAGTGGGGCTTCACGAAGGTACTATTTACATGAGATGTTTATTCCTAAGTTTCATCATTTAGAAATTGGCCTTCGCATACGGCTAGACATTATGCCGTGACTCCTCTTGGAACCAGATCGGGCCTCATTCAGTGGGTTGGCGGTGCAACCTCGATGTTCCAAATATATAGAAAATGGCAGATGAGACAGGTAGCGCTATATATTAGAAAAAAAACAATTGGTTCTAATTTTAGGCTCAAATAAAGCAAGCTATGGAAAAAGAAGGATCGACTGCAAATGTCGAAATACAGAGGCCTACCGATATGTACCAGAAAGCACTTAGAGCAGCTTTTGCCAGTCACGTATGCGCAAAAGGCTTTATTTCATAGCTGAACTTTTAAGAATGTTGATTCTACTGTTATCGCTGACAGATCGAAATGGCCAGCTCCTGTTTTGAAGGAAGTTCTTCATACCCTGATGAAGGATACACCGAAAGACTTGTTAAATCGGTTTGGCTTTAATTTTTTTTTGTTTACCTTATATGTCGATTTTCAGTGAACTCTGGATGAGATCTGGTAACGGAGACACCTGGTGGCGTGTGGTTAGTCGCTTCGCTCGCTCCACGGCTGTGATGTCTATGATTGGAGCTGTTTTGGGATTGGGCGACCGCCATCTTGATAATCTGCTTATCAATCTTGACAAGGGCGATATAATTCATATTGACTACAATATATGTTTCGACAAGGTTTATACAGCTCATATAAAGTCATTTTTCTGTCTGCTGTAGGGTCGACAACTTCGTGTTCCGGAGACAGTTCCTTTCCGTTTAACGCAAAACTTTGTAAATGCTCTCGGACCGACACAAATTGAGGTTATATCTTTCTGCTTTTCTTTTACAATTTTTTTTCTGTTACAGGGAGTATTCCGAGAATCATGCAGTAATGTATTGAGTACGCTGCGCAATAACCGTGAAATTTTGCTAACGGTTCTCGATGCGTTTGTGTACGATCCATTGGTCGACTGGGCTGCAACAGATCATCTGAATGCAACAGCGGGTGTTGCTGTCACCTTTGCAGTATACGGTGTGTCTCAGCTTTGGATAGTAGTTATTTAATGTTTTAGGAGCTGATCGACGAGCAGCTGCTTCCAAACCATTGGCACGAAGCATGTTTTCTGTCAGAATAAAGGAATTAAAAACGCCATGGATGCAAAACTGGTATGGTGACCGACCGTTTCTTTTCATTGTTCTCGTCTATAATGTTTTAGTTCCGAGCTCACGGAAGCGTTGAATAATGTAAAAACTGTTCTTGAGAAGCAATTGTTGATGAGTTTGGGTGGCGGGAACAATGTTTGGTCAACTACAGAGTCCCTAAATCAAGAAAAAGTGGAGAGTGGAAGGCGTCTCAAGGCAGCAATTTCATCACATCATAATATGATGAAAGATTTTAAACCCCTGCTGCGTGCTTTGGCTACGGTATTTTCATAAAATAATTTCCTGAAAACACTTTTTTTTCAGTGTGATGAAAGATTTGTTACGTTTGCAACCATCTATCGCGAACGCTTCCGCGAGCCGCTCATCAGAGGCCATCAGTTCGTTGAGGGAGAAACAACAGATATACCAAGCTGTGTAAAACTCTTCAATATTGTTATCAACAATGCGAGAGGGTTCGTTAACTAAATATTTCGTGAAGTTATTATAATGCTTTTTAGTGTTTACGAACTGTTAATACATCTGGATACAAAGGAAACTCTTCCTGCCCAGTTTTTGATTGGGCCAGCCTTGACTCCTTCCTCTGTGATGCCTCCACCGCCAGGACTGGAAGGTACACTCTCATTAACAGACAATTGTATTTTGTTTTTTGTAGAAACACACAATCAACAGCAAGAACAGAACATGCAAGCAAAGAATGTAGTTCGAAGAGTCAGAGCTCGACTTGAAGGTCGCGATTTATCAGACACCAAGAAGGCAATGATGTCTCCCAATGAACAGGCAAATATATTGATGCCATTGTTATTTCAAGTAACAGTTTAGGCTGATACATGGATTCGTCAGGCTACAAGCTCTACACTCCTGTCCATGATGTACGAGGGCTGGACAGCCTGGGTGTGACGAAAACAACGTATCTTCAGCTTTACAAGGTTCTAAGAAATTGTGAATTAGTAAAATAACTATTTTTAGTCATCTACACAGCGAGGTTACAGCTGCGAGTTCATTTTGGTCTCACAATATTGGGTGAAGAACTTAGGTATTAGCACTGTGCTAACCTCCACCATCTAATTCTTCTTCTGCCCCGTGGCATTCTTTTAATCCATCTGTAGACGAGTGATTTTGTCAAACTCAATAAGAGTTTTGAACTATCTTCACCTGTCCTCATTCTAGACATGTCATTATTGTTGTAGGTCATCTTCGACAGGGCCCTCTTTCGATTTCTTAAGAAGATTCAGAATTTTTATCTCTTGTACATTCCACGTTCTGTTTTTTCTACCTCATGGAGATTTTATTTTACTTTTATTTGTTATATTTATCATTTATTTTATACAGGATTTCGTTGTTTTTACTGTGGGTGGCTAATAAAAATGTCTATTTTCTAAAAATGATGTCTTCTTAGTTTAATTAGGCATACAGGAAATTCGAGAATTGGTATGAAAGCAAAGGGAATACAGCTTAAACTTAAGCGACTACATAAACAAAATTATGATTGAGCAGTTAGTTTGCCTGATAGACGGTCAACATCGCTGTCTTTCCGATGAATGTTCTGGAATATGGAGGATGTAAGAATCAATTAATCGAAAAGTGCAGGGCAGTCCGGCTAGTAAACCGCACGTTACCAAATTTCTGGTAATATTACATCGGATAACCAGTTTCGTCAAAAATTTCTTTGTATTTCACCAATAACGTATTTTCTTTGCTTCGTTGTGGTGGAATAACCAGTGGCCGTATTCCCTGAACCTGTCTGCTCTTGTCCTGTCGACAGGCAGGCCTGTGAAACCTGGGAACATGTGAGGCCAGGCCAGATTAACAGCTCTGCCCGTAATCAGCTGTGTCAAAGCTTGACTCGGACCGACGGCCTGCAGTTTTGCCACCCCCGGTTAGGACGAAGAAACTGCCGCATATTGTTCTTTTCCTCCCAAAAGAAGAAATTAATTGACAGTATATTTTATTTCGTATTGAAGCCAAAACAGAATGTGATAAGCAAATAGGAATAATTCACAGAAAACAAAAGTTAGCAAAGTAAAAAAAAATATTCCAAAATATACATGAAAAAGTAGTTACATAAAAATGACCTAAAATTACAATAATAGCTACTATATTACGAGTAAGTTGATACATTAACTTGTTCTTGGTCCTTCATGGTGGAATTGAACAGCGGTTCCCCTGGATTAATGATGCGCCGTCTTGGAGAGCGAACTTCAGTGGTTTGAACGAGCGTCTCCCTCATAGACTCGTTGGCTTCAGACCTAAAAAGAAATTCGTATGCAAGTGGAAAGCTAAACAAACCGCTGGCGAATCTTCTTCAGATCGCGTTGTTTTTTCATATAAACGACGAAAAAAGAGACAACAATCACGGTGGCAATAGCAATCACCCCAAGCAATATTGCCGAATACATTCTTAAAACACACTGTGAAAATTACTCCACTCCAACTACCTCATGGAAGCAGCTTTCTTCTCTTTTTCCTCTTTATGAATCATCTCACTAGTGAGTTCATTGATATCATAAGGTGAAAATGTTGGCTGAACTGGACGATCAAACTTGGGAAGTTTGGTCAAAATATCTTCGATCGATGCATTATTCTGAAACAAAAAGTTGCTATCTGAAAAAATTGTTCTGTCCATACCGATGACACTTTGTTGAAGAGCTTGGCCAAATGATCGGAATTTCTCAGAAAGTGATCCATTAGATCTCTTGGTAGCCGTGTCAGATCTGGAACTTCTCCTTTAGCAACGGTAGTTATAATCTAAAAATAGAAATGCCACCACAAGTATACATTCGGAACATACATCCATCGGGATTTTCGAGATGTTGTAACCGTTTGGCAACATTTTCATCATATCCAGCAGGTCGTTATTGATCACGGGAAGAGAAGGACTTGCGGAGGCAGCGGCAGGTGAACCATCGGCGGCAGTTGCAGATCCGGTAGTAATGCTTCTCGTGTAGTAATCCTAAATTAACAATAAACCCAAGAAAACAACATTACAAACTAACCATGATAGCTTTAGTCTTTTCTTGATTCAGTCCCGGTAAACTGCTTCCCTGCATGACGGTACTAATCAACTGTTGTGGGAGTTGGTCCACAGGTGGCAGGAACTAAAATTACATAGTCTACTACTCCAAGAGCCATCAAACGATACCTTTATTTGCTGTTCTGTTAGTTGTCTTCCTGCCAGGGACGCTGCAGCTGCCTCATACATATTATTCATGAAGTTTTGTAGAAACTGGTCCAAAGTCTCTTTGGGAATTCCAGGGATTTGGCCACCACGTAGAATATGGGCCACGAAATTGGGATCCAGCTAAAAAGAAAAAGTAGCATATAATTTTAAAGCAAATATTGAATTACCTTGCTGATATCAATGTCTCCCATACCAGGAACATTCACGACAAAGTTCGGAATCGACTGAATCAACTGCTCAATATCTGAGGCAACTGGTTGACCGCCGGTTGCAAAACGAACAAGAGGAGCGGCAAACTAAAGAATCAAACCATATAAGTGAATACTTTAATATATTTCACCTGTTCGATGGCTGAATTCAGCTTGCCATTAGCAGCACGCGCATCAGAAGTGCTTGAAACTGAATTCATGCCAGGAAGATTCCGGAGAGAAGGAATAGCCTAAGAACAGCGATTGTGACAAGTTTACCATTACACTATTACCTGTGTGATTGTGCTGAGAAATGGTATTCCGGCAGCCACATTGCCCATCGTCTGACTCGTGAGCGCAGTTTGAACACCATTCAAGCCAGGGATGAACGAGGTGATTAGCGACCTGAACATCAACAAATATCATGTGTCAAAAACATTAGCTACCTCTCATTATTATTGGGATGATCCAAACCCAATGTCTTTATACTTTCCGCAATAGTATCATTGGCTTTCTTCATCATAAGATCCTTCAGCCTAGAATTTCGTTTACATTATTTGTAACAATAACCCAGTATACTTTGTGCCTGCGTACTTTGCCGGTCCTTCACATGACACCTCTGACTGAAACGGCAGGAAAGTGCGAACTTGATGAGCAACGAGATACTGGATGAACCAGTCGAACTTCTCGTCGCAAACGAGATGATTGCCTAAATTGGTAAATAGTGTATTCAATAATATGTTCATACCATCCAAAAGAATATTGGCAATTTTAGTAGTGAAGGTATCCTTCTCAAACCCAGACAAACTGTTGCTGGAGACATCCAACCAAAACATCTTAGATTGCTGCGACAGAATACCCTATAAAATAATAATAATGTGGACCAGTCTGGATGCGTTACCTTATCTATAGACTTTAGCTTGTTTCGGCCAATATCAAGCGTAGACAATTCTGGAAGAGCATTGAAGGCCACGCTGTCGATCCTTGTCAATGAATTGTTGCGAAGACTCATCTGTTGTAGATTCCTCATACCGTCAAACATTCCTCTTTCTAAATAGAAAACAAAATAATTTAGGAGAGCCAATAATAATTCACCGATACTGGTCAAGGAATTATTGGCTAGCAGAAGAATGATCATCTGGTCCAGAGCATCGAAGCTGTTCCTAGATATCCTGGAGATCATATTGTTCTGCAGGCTGATGAGCTGGAGACGAGGATTGTTGGAGAAAGTGAGGCTCTCCACAGCTTTGAAGATGTTGCCGTCAAGTAGAACCTGTTGAAGGTTCGGGAAATCCTTGAGTATCGGAGGCTGAACAGAATTGTCATAACCGCAGAACGAAAGCACCAACCTTCTGGATTATATTGTCCGAAGCGTCTAGAACTGCGAGCTGCCGGAAGCGCCTTACAATATCTCCATCGAGTACTGTGAGGCTATTATTTCTAAATTTAAAAAAAAATGCTGGACTTTACAGTAATTAGTTCGAACCTTAGATGAAGAAATTCCAACTGTGGCAGATTGAGAATTCCCTCCGGATGAATGGTAGCCAACTGATTGTTATTGAGGCGCAGTTCACGTAGCATCTCCATATCCAAGGGAGCAGATTTTTCGATCTAAAAATAGCTATGCTGAGTTGGTGAAACCTGCATACCTGTGATATAAAGTTGTCTGACAAATCCAGATACATCAGTCGCTCGCTTCCTCGTAAACTGTCTGCGGGAAAGCTGGAGAAACAGTTTTCGCTCAAATCAATGAGCTCCAGCTTGGTCAAGTTTTTGAGCAAATCCCTAAAAAATGTTTTGGATTGCAAAAATGCTTTCAACCTACTTTGATAGGTTGCAAATGCGGTTCGACTTGAGACGAAGATTCCGCAATGACGGCAGTCCACTCAAAGTTCCTGGCTCTATACCAGTGAGCTGAACGAAAAAAGTTAGGTGCGTAGATACCACTTAAACAAACCCGATTACCACTGAGACTCAGCGTGGTCAACTTCTCCATTGAACCGAGGAGTGGTACCACACTCAAGCTGTTGTTGGCCAGGACCAATTCTTCCAAAGAGGATGAAATGGTAGTGAACGCCTTAACATATCATTTAAATGGGTGGCGAACAGAAAATTACCTCAGCATCAGCATTCTTCATATTGCAATTTACCATTTCTAGGGATCGAATTGGTCCTTTGGGCAGTTCATTCAGCGTAGGAACTTCCGAGTTGCTGACATGTAACTTTTCAATGGGCACTGACCCAAGATCCTAAACAAGATAATTTAAAAAACAAATTAGATTTCAAGATGCGAGAAATCAAGAACAAAGCTGAGCTAAAAAGCTAACCTTCACAAGCTGCTTGAAGTACACTCCGTCACATGAAACTGATATCCTTGAAGAGATCCCGACAGTGCAATGACAAACTGATGGTAGAAACGGACACTCCGGGGGATTGGCAATAGCTGATACCATTTGTTGCCAGCCAACAAGAAGTGAGAGTAACAAGGGTATCATCTGAATAACAATTACATAACAGGCAATACATGAAAAACTAGAGAGTATTACTACATTCAAATAAAAAATGAACAATAATATTCAACACGCAGGAAAGTGAGACTGGCTGAGCGAGGCAAACCTGTTAGAAGTTTGAATTTTAGCGGCAGTTGTAGATCACGTAGGTCAAATAATTCGAACTGCGCGGGTCCATTGTTGCGCAAAATTCAAAAAATTCAAAACAAGATATTAATGGCTAAATTGGGTAGAAAGTTATTTCGGGACTATCCCGTTTCGGAAATGGCCGTTTTCGAACTGGCCGAAACAGAACTGGCCATTCCCGAGTGTGACTTTGCCAATTTTTTAGGGAAAAAACACATGAATTTTGGAAGTTCTCAAGTGGAATTGTGTTGAAAATGAATTTTAGGTACTATCCCACTTCGAATACAATTTAGAGTCCCAAGATTTCGAATCGTGATCGAAGCTGATCGTGAATGAAAGAGGTTTTGATGGATAACGTGATTCGTATTGGATCCTAAAAAAATGTAACAGTATATCAAAGCTGGCTTTTGCTGGCCTGGCCTGAGGTTTTTTTGTCAGGCCAGGCCATGCCAGCTTAACAGCTCTGGATTCTAACGATTTTCAATGGTTGTTGGGACAGTATCGAAAATGTGTATATATATATACACTGACTTGACGAAAGGCTTATGGATCAGCAATGAAACAAAACCTACCCAGAAAGTTTGTTTCATTGCAGTTGAATACCTTTACTCACGTAACAAGGTTGTTTAATAATTATTTGTTTCCCTATATTTTGGGGAACTTTATTTCTTCACTTTCAAAACTATCCCTGCAATTTCCCCCTATAGTTCCCACGAACCTAGAGACGCTTATTGAACATTTAGATATTTCGGCGTATCACAGCGAGTCGAAATAGTCGTTTTCATCCATTTAAGAAAATGCCAACGGGTTTCGCAACGAAGGCTCAATCCTTGAATTCTTAGTGCATTTTCTTAGGAATTCTGCTTGGTTACTGTATCTTTTGGCACAGTTCTGGCACAATAAAGCACATTCGCATGTTTTGGCACTGTGCCTAAATCGCTGTGGTATGGAATAATAAAGTAAACAGTTTTACTTTAGCAGTATTGACATATTCCTATTATCACGTCCATCATTAGGAATAAACTTTGCATTTCAAACACAGGCTTTGACACCCGAGGCCGTATGCATGGAAAAAGGAAAACGTTTTCCGTATGCATGGAATATTTCTTTCGAGGAAAACATTTTCCAGGAAAACTGTTTTCCATGTAAATCGTTTTCCACCTAGGGTAGGTAGAAAATGAGAAAATTATTGACATCCTAATTTGATTTTTTATTATTTTTAGCAGTATTTTTTAAACATTTGTGCTATTTCTGATAGCTAAAGCCTTTAAGAGCCATAAAATATCATTTCAATTAATATTCCTTCTATGTTCCCTCCAATTTCAGGGTTCGAAGAACCTATTTAGTGTGAGATGAGACTGATTTCAAGACTAAACATAATTTTCAGGGACTCTAGCATAGTCTAGCATATTACACAGCGAATAGAAACATAAAACATAAAAAACATTTGTTCATTATTTCACTCATAACTTGCTTAATTTTGATTATTTCTCTTTTTTACTTTAAATATAAGTTAGATACAGTATTTACGTTACTATTAAAAATAGCAAAACAAAATGTATGGGGGAGGGATCGAACCTCTCGCTTCATAGATTTGAAAAAATAATTTTCTCGAGGAAAACCTTTTCCGTGGAAAACATTTTCCAGTAAAACGTTTTCCTGTTTCCATGCGTACTGCCTCCGGAAAACATTGATATTATTCCGGAAACAGTTTTGTAAAAAAAATAACGTAAAACTCCGGAATAATTTAATAAAGTTTATGTTTTATTTTAAATTATTACCATAATAGTAATTGGTAGGTCAACAATCGATTGAAGCTTACCAAAAATTGCTCGAATTCTGAGCGTTGTTTTTTGAACTTGGGGGGAACTGTCGCATATCCGCAATTTTTGAAGAAACTAGCCTGTTTAAATATTTAGTTTTTCAAATTATTTCCCACAATAA